>CM047809.1:110558298-110731775 GCA_026214975.1 Gentiana macrophylla | reverse complement strand
CTTTCCAAAGGAAAAACTTCCATTCATACCCGAGCTAGGCGGGTGGAACTATCATTAGCTTCTCGCGATGTATGCCCCCAGGGGTTGGTGAGCGTCTTCGGAGGACATCACCGGATCGGGTGTTTCTCTGGATCATGAAGAGTGGCCTCTAAAATGATTGAGGCACTCGCTTGGGCGATGCAGGCCGGAGCCGTATGTACGGTTTACTCAAACGGAGCTTGACCATTGTAGGAGTTCATTCTTACATTAGTTTCTTTAACTTGTGTTTTTATGATCTTGCTTCCTTGCACTAACTTATTTATTCGTTCTTTTCTTTTCAAAGGGCCGACTTTGCAGCTATTCTTGATGAAGATTTTGAGGAAGAGGTTGTGCCCAAGCACAATGAACCTGTTGTGAACCTAGATGCTTCTGGGGCCACTAGCGATCTGGAGGTTCCTCTTTTGAACCCTGAGCTAAACCCTGAGGACCCTCATGCTGAGGAAGGTCTTCCATAGGATGACCTGGCTGCTTCCACACGGCGTACAGATCAACCGGATGAGAGCTTGATCATCCTGGATGGTTCTGAGTCTGCTGCGGCAGATAGAAAACTTTTTGTGTGCTCCCGATCTGGGAGGAAGAGGAGCATACCTGATCGAGGTGATCGAGGATATATCCGAGGGGTTCTGCTCCTATGTTGATTACATGTCCGAGCCGCTGAGACAAGGATTTGGCCACCATGGTATGCCTTTTTCGACTTTTATGTTTGTTTCTTCCTTTTGCCTCTTCGTACCCACCCTTTTAATGTTCTGTCGGGTTGTCAAGGTGGGGAAAGAAGTTTTAAATAGGCTTAACAAATTTTCTTCTCAGAAGGCTTCTCTAGAGAAGCGGATAGCTGATCTCTTAGCCAGCCGTAAAAAACACAATGACGAGTCTCTATCCAAGGATGCGTAGATCGCTGATCTGGAGATAGTTGTTCGAGACCAGCAGCCAAAATTTGCATGAGTTGGGAGATGCCAGTCTTTGAAAGCAGAAGAGATTTGTTAGAACATTTTATTATGTTTTGATGATGACCATACTAGCTGTTATAGCAAGCCTGAAATAAGTTAGAATTCTCTGTACATTACAAGAAAATCAATTTTTAATGAGGGGAAAGCCGGTCATTAAAAGTCACTTTCCCGTCATTAAAGACTTTTAAGGAGAGGAAATTTACTCTCATCGCCCGTCCTTGCTGCTTCTCTATATAAAGGTAAATTGTGAGAGTAAAAGGTCCCGTGGTTATAGATGTTTTAGTGACATGTGTTCCCTCTCATTAAAATTTTTCTGGTGACGACAATTTTTGTCACAATAGTTCATTTTGCCCCTCATTAAATATTTTTTTTATTACGGTATATACCCTCACTAAAACGCCATTTACCCCTCAGTAAATCATGATTTAATGACCAAACATCCCCTTGGTATAGCTTAACTTTCCCCTCACTAAATAATGATACAATGACAACATAGCCTCTCATTACAGGTCATCCGCTCCTCAGTAATTTTTTTTTATTTATGACAATTACCACCATTATTAATCATGAATCCCTCTCTACATTAGGCTGACACTATTGCTAAAATAAAATTAGTGACGAGGTAATATAAAACACAATCATATGAATTTCTCATTAATAAGAAAGTTCCAATCTTGGTACAATTGAACAAATAATTAATATACATTTCTACCAGTGCATACATATAGGTTATGGGGCTTAGTCAAAGAAAAAAACAAGGAAGAAATGTACCTGCAAAATGAAGGATATTCGGTTTGAAAGTAGTAGTATTACAAAGAAAAAGGTTGGTCAATGCTTTGCAAAATTAATGGAAAGGTCGACTCGGGAACAAAATCCACCTGTGACTATCACTCTGATCGAGAGGCAAGAAGCTTCGCCTTCTTAAACCGGCTTGAACTCTTCAGAATCATGTCCATCGACATATTCCTCGGATCTGCTAACCTGTGTCATTTCAATCATTTTTTGCATCAGATAATAATCACCAATGGTTTACTCGTGTGTGATGCCAAACGGATCTTTTTTTTTTCTTTGAGACCTCAACTACACTTGACAAGTTGGACTAAAAATACATGTGGGACCAATAGTGTGTTTTTAAGAATAAAAGACAATATATCTCAAGTCCAAACAGACCCAAAGTTTCTTGTGCGCAAATCCGAGTAACTGAACATAACATTAACAAAGCCATACATACTTGGAAGCTAAAGCTGTTTTCCCACCTTTGTGATCTTTGTTAGTATATCCTGTTGCAAAAAGATGACAAAAAAATAGCAAAAAGAATGCATTAATGGACTATATAATGAAAACCCCATCATAATGGTCTATTGCATGCATAGATTACTAAATCATTGCAGTAGATTGAATTTAGCAACACAGATTCTTGACTTAATCAAGATTACAGCGAGAAATACGATTTTACGGGCTAGGAGAAAGTAGAAAAATGACAGTCAAAAGCATGCAGGGAAATGCCAAGAACTAGGAATCTAAACAATGAAAGAGGAATCTTGGTGCATCATTCTGCCAAGCATCTAGTAGAAATTTCAGATTGTTTACCTACAAAACTATCAATCCAAGGGAAACCAACTTTATCACAGTTCAATGCACAAACAAAAATCAGAAGCTCTCTAAACCAGATACAAGCCAAACAACACCTCAACCAAAATTTATTCATCAAATCACAATAAGGGACATAAACGTGAGCAAGTTTAACAGATTACATAAGTCATGAGTAACTGTGATCAGATTCTAAAACTCAAATCAAAAGTTTCACTCAATCATAAGCCATAAACAACACAGACATGGGAGAATAATTTGCGAGAACAATACCTTTATAATGCGAGAATGCCACTCTAGACATGGAAGCAAGTGAACTAAAACATGAAGATATCATGTTGCATTTAAAACAGGGTAGAAATATTTTCTGGAGCAGTAGCAAATTCATTTAAGCATTTAAAAGTAAGTAGCATTCTTGATGGGCCATCTTAGCATTCTCACTCATTTTACTTTTTATATCAATTACAGGTCCTCTTGGATTAACAAGCACAAAAAGGTAGTGTTTATACAAGGGCATCCTCAAACTTGTACAAGGGCATCCTCAAACAAAAAGGTAGTACCACTTTCCACTTCCTGGCTGCTGCCACAATCACAACATCCTCAAACTTACCAACCAATCAAAATTCAATAACATCAAATAACAAAGCCATTATTTATCATCATTTATAACAACTCGCCTTTTCAGGCCATCTCATGTCAAGGCTTTCACATAATCTTCTACAAGATTTAGAGCAATTAATGGATACCCGGTTCTTCAATGAGATAATCACAGAACAAAAGAACCCTGTTGATATATAAACCAATGGGATCGATCACCCCTTTAAATTAATTGGTGAAGAAAGGATGTGAGGCGAGCCATGTTTCTAACTATACATACCCGATTCTAACTATACATACTTTCTTCACATGTACCACAACCCATGTTTCTATATATGACTCACACACATGACAATTATATATCTAAGATCACCCACTTAATTAATTATTCGGGAATTAATGAACATGGCTTCACATTAAGCTCATCATGCAACTACTACCACCCACTAACAAAACTAGCTTCTACGATTGAAGATGCGGGGCTTTTCTTTAAAATTAATAAGGAACAATTGTCAAACTCGGTATTTGGTATTTTACAACACACCATAAGGATTAGTCTATAAGGGGCACCATAGGGTAATAAGTTGATCGACAATGACATAAAACGTACACATCAATGGAGTAGCCTTTGAACATATCAAGACGCGTGCCGGTATCTCGGGTAACAAATTCACTTAAAACTCATATGATTACGGACACCGATCTTTAATCGCCTTTCCTTTTTAGGAAACGCCCACCCACGTCTCTTATGAGTTGGCTATAGCAACCACCAGTGGTAGGATCAGTCATCAGTGATTTCTTGCCCTTTTCACATTGGGCAAAATATTGGACAAAAATACACAGATATGGGCATCTACTAATCTATATATACTACAAGTAATATGCTTTAATATCTAGAAAGGTTCTGGGAATGAATAAAAGTAAGAAACTAAGCACAATCAACAAAAATACAAAGTATCAAATGTAAAAAGACCATCAGTGTAGTAATGTTCTCTCTTCATCCTAAAAGCACAAAAATTCAATAAGTTTTTTTGTCTTCACAAATTGACAAGGAACGTTTATCCCCAAAATCCAATCACAACCAAAAGCCAACGATGAGGGAAACAAAACCAAAAGGAATTACCGCTTTGAAGCCCCTCTCTCCAAAAAAAAAAAGAAGAAGAAAAAAGCAGTATAGATGATTCAACTTTAATCCAAATAACAAGATTGAAAAATATTCGACTAGTAAAATCGATTTGGCGGAAGAGAAACTAATCGATTTGCGAAGAGAAAATACACCTTTGGGATATACATACCTCTCCGACCCTTGAAGCTATTATCCAAAATATATGTCGATAAGAGAAGTCCTCGTGAAATCGCGATTGAAGCCGGATGTACCCTAATTTCACTCACCGAATCTCACAATTATCCCTACTTGTTTTGATGATGACCTTCGAAAACAATTGAACTCACCGGCGTTCTTCGTCTTGCTATGTTCTTCTTCACGCTGTTTGTGATTTTGGCAATTTAGGTCATTGGGCAAAAAGAATTGATAGGAACTGGATGGATAGATTTGTTTTAGGGACGGGAAATAGTTTTTGGGTAGGTGATTTTTATTTATATAAACAAATATGGGTGATTTAATAATATTTTATTAAAAACAATGTCATTAAAAAGCCAACATTTAGCTATATAAAAATTTCCTCCCACTAAAACACTCTTTTAATTAGGGGATTTACATTCCCTCATTAAATTACTCTAACTATTAGTCCTTTTTCTTGTAGTGGTATAAGTCTTTACATAGAGTCTGACATGTTGTATAAGTTGAGTCAGAAAAGTATTGTACTAATTGGTAGGACGGCTAAGTAAGAACATATATTCGGCAGAGTGAAGCCAGTCAAGTACCAGCAGAGAAGCATGAAGACATTATGGTCTGACTTATAACCAAGAAAGTCTGTGATGACCTTGGATAAGTCTAAGTTACATTCCAAGTTGTGAAACTTAATGTATAAATATGGTGTACACTGATCTCACACAAATCAAGGATCAGTGAAGTACAAAGATTCTCCTAAACCTAAAATAATGAAGGAAACAGTGAATCGGCAGAATGAACTAACTATCGGCTAAGTGAAGACAAAGCAGTGAAGGAAGCTTTAAACGGAACAAACAGATAGTCACTTAATTGTTCAGCAAACGGCCAAGTAAACCTTACTTGATCAGATTTTGAAGTATGAAGAAGATACGGAGCATCAAGCATTAAATGCACAATCAATAGAGGATCAAATCAAGAACAGATTTTCTGATAAACGTTTGAAGAAAAATCCGATCAATGAAATCAAGGAGAATATAATTAAGGGGGAATCAAAAATAAAATCAAGGATTATTCCCTTCATTAATATAGCCAACGGACGGACATTCAAATCAAGGATTATCAAGGCTATAAATAGAAGGCATGGACAGACAAAAAAAAAGAAGAAAAAAACGATTGAACCTGAGCAAAAACTCTGTCAAAGTGCAAAGCCTTCTATCTGTGCTGAAAAAGAAATCATCTAGTGATCAACTCAAAACTTTGAATTACAATTCCAACATCAAGCATTGAGTTTGATCAACAAGTATTGTGAATCCAATTCACTTCAATCAAGCAACTGAATCAGAGCCATCGAGAAAGAGTTGTGTTTGTGATAGTTTCTTGAAAGATTTGTTCTCAGGAGGTGAAAGAGACCTGAGTCATCAATTTGTTGAAGCCAGGAGTGATAGTCTTGAAGATTGTGAAGCTTGTGTAGTCAAGGACAATCAGTCTATTGTATCTGTGAAAACAATAGTGAATTCCTCCAATCATCACAGGGAGAAGAGTGGATTAAGTGATTACCCCACCCGAACCACTATAAACCTTTGTGTCAATTTACTTTCAACAATTTACCTTCATCGCATTTATTTAATTGCTTATATTATATCATATATCCGTGATTGCATAATCTACTTTGAAACCACATTTTAAGAATGGACTTATCCATTTGCCCAAAAGCTTTTAAATACAAGAAAAGCTTTTGAAACTCCATATAGTCATTCACCCCCCTTGACTATAGTTTTACCCTTCTCTGAGACCAACAATTGGTAGGAGAGCGTTGTTCCTAGTATCAGAACCTATTCAGATATATTTTCTGGTAACAAAGAGATCACATATTTTCAAAGTAGTTTTCAAATTTGTGCTTTATATATATATATATATATATATATATATATATATATATACATATATCTTATTTGTATTTATGGATTCCTCAAATTTTATGTCAAAGGTACATGTATTCAATGTTAATAATTTCGATGAATACAAAATAAGAATGTTGTCTCATCTTGCAAAGAAATCATGAGGAGATCTTTGGATGTAATTAATGATGGCCCAATCGAGATTACAAGCTGTCAGTAGCCGCAGGAGCGAGATCAAGGAAAAGTAATAGACAAACTCAAGAAATATTGGACCAATGATGGCGGAGAAGAGCAAATCTCGATTTTGTTGCAAAAGACATGATTTTGAAGACTCTGGACAGTAACATGTTCATGAGGATCAAAGATTGCAAAACGGCAAAGGAGATGTGGGACAAATTGGCACTTACCAATAAAGGATCAGAAGCAATCAAAGAAAACAAATTGTCTGTTGCAAAACAGAAATTTGAGAACTTCAAAATGAAGGCTGGTGAAACCATTGATCAAATGGACAATAGATTCTCAAGCATAATCAGTGAACTACAACAACTGGGACACACATATCCACATAAAGAAGTGTGCTGAAGATTTTGAGAGGCCTACGAAAGATGGAAGATCATTACATCGATGTCGGAGAGGACAACAAATCTTACAACCACTGATACCTTAACTCTAATGTCTCAACTAAAGGATCATGAATTCGAGTTGAACGGCGAAGACAGTGCACCAGAGAGGAACATAAGGCCGATTACCTTTGGTTGCACCCAAGAAAGTCAAGCGGTGATGCAAACAGCAAAGAGACACAGGAGCTGAAGGAACATGTAGCTTTACTAGTAAAACGTTTTGACAAGTTTAGCAAGAAGAAGCAATTCAAAGGAGGTTCATCATCATTCCAGAAGTCTAGCACAAGCAAAGACATGAAGAAAAATGATGATGAATACAGATGCTTCAATTGCAAGAAGAAAGGTCATTTCAAGGCTGAATGTCCTGGAGAAAAAGACAAAGATGAGGACAAGAAGAAGTACAAGACAACTGAAAAGAGAAAAAGCAAGAAAGAACTCAAAGCTGAGTCTAACAGTGAAAAGAATGAAATATCATCTGAAAATGATTCTGATGATGATGAACCGACGACTCGGACAATGAAAAAGCTTATCTATGCCTTATGGCCAAAGAATCTAATGGCGAGGTAAATTCTAGCTCATACTCATCATCAACTGCATCCACATCTGACACTGCATAATATTCTATTCTTCCACTAGATTCTGCAAACTTAATTCAAAATCTCATGAGTAAATTTGAAGAAATAGAGTTGAATCATGAAATTCTGGAACATGAGTGTGAGAATCTAAGAAAGGAGAATAAAAGATTAAAGAAAGAACTGGACAAAGTAAAAGCTGAAAAACTAGTAAGGAGATTCACTCAATGATCAACAATGTAGATGATCACTCATCCAATGTTGAAAGATCGAGGATGAGAAAATTTCCCTACCAGTCAAGATCACCACTGCACCACTGAATGCACCAGCTTACAAACCCTCCAAATTAAAAGGCTTGGATCCAAATCTGGTCCTGGTTACAATAGTCAGGATGAAAATAGAAATAATGGACAACACAATTCTGAATCTAGGACCAAGAATGGACCAAAGTTCAGAAAAGGACAAACCATAGTTTCAACCACTCATCCTGCACCGGTGAAGTCAAAACCCAGTGTAGTGAAACAGCAGACCAAATCAAGCCTTATACATATGAAGTTGATGACTTTAATTATCCAAAAAGAAGATCATTTGGATATACACTTGGAGTAGGAGGCATGACTGCTAACAGGTATGGACCCAAACAGTGTTGGGTACCAAAACATACTTAATTTGTTTTGTAGGATGTCTGGTACATAGACAGTGGATGTTCCAGACACATGACAGGAAACAAAGGATGGGTCACTGACTTTAAAGCCTTTGATGGACCCAAAGTCACCTTTGGAGGCAAAAAAAATTGGTAAAATTACGGGGGAAGGCATAATGCTCAAAAACAATTTGAAGATTCAAAATGTGGCTTATGTTAAAGGACTATGCTTCAACCTATTGAGTACCAGTCAATTTTGTGACAAAGGCTACAATGTGCACTTCAACAAGGAAGGATGCAAGGTGATTCACAGCCAAACCAACACAGTGGTTCTTGCAGGAAGAAGAGAAGACAACATGTATGTGGTGGATTGGAGAACAGCTAAAGCATAAACATGTTTGATTGTCAAAAGCAAATAGTCAATCAGCTGGATCTGGCATAGAATATTGAATCATCTCAACTTCAAAACCATCAACACACTGTCAAAGAAGAAGTTAGTTGAAGGCCTACCAGAGATCACATTCAAGAAAGAAAGTCTATGTGATGCATGTCAAAAGGGGAAGCAAATTAAAAGCTTCTTCAAGTCAAAGCCCTATCAGTCAACAACAAGAATTTTGCATCTTCTGCATATGGATCTTTTTGGACCAGTCACACCAGTTAGTATAAGTGGAAAGAAATACACTCTAGTAGTGGTGGATGACTTCTCCAAATACACCTGGATTATATTCATGAACAAGAAGAGAGAGACACTCAAGAAGTTGCCAGATTATTTAAGAAGAATTCAAAATGAGAAGGAACTAAATATCATCAAGATCGATCGAGATAGAGGAATAGAGTTTCTAAAAGAAATTATCGAACCTATGATAGCAAAATACTTAACCGCTTAACTTTTACCGGCAGAGTATCGGGTCAATGGGAATATAGTGGTCACAAGGTCGAATCCACGAGGAGTAATGTCTAAGTACCAAAGGATGTATAACTTAGTTCAGTCAAAATAATGGGGAGGATAGTATACTAATGCAAAAATAAAGATTATACTCTTTGGTTCTACTTCTAAGTATTAAAGGTATAGCCGAACTATGATCCCACGAGCTACTTTTACCCCTAAGGAAGGACTTAACAGGGGCGTGTCTTTAACCGACCTACCTATCCCAAGTAGTTTAACGAAATCCATGGGTGCCGACTCCTAATTCTAGTGATTAGGTGAACAACTCGATCTAAGCACCCTATGTGAAGCTAACCGACTCTCCTTTAGAAAACCGATTATCCTAACATGATTAAGCTTTTTAGAGCTGCTCGAACAACGATGACAAACCTCTATATTGGAAACGGACCTAACAACTAGGCCGAATCTACATAACGATCCTAAAACCCCTTATCCCACATCTCACATAAAATGCATCTATAAGTTTGATGTGTGTGACAGTGAACTAGGTGATCAATCTAATTCAAATATGTTAAAATAAGTTTTAGGACGTGGATTAATCGTTTAAACAGTATATTACGCACTACACATCTCCCAATCTCATCCCCCTTAGGGTTTTCGCTCGCTTTCACATAATTCGACTACACATGCAATTAGCTACTCATGATTATGCTATTAAATGAAATAAGAAAGGAAAACATGATAGGAATAATCAAAGAGAATAATTCATTACCATAGAATAGCAGAAAATCTGATCCACAATGTATGACGAAATAATTGCACCAAAAAGTTGAATCTTTTGTTCTTGAAAAGTAAATCTAAGCTAGAAAGAGTGTGTAGAATCGAAGGGAGTAATCTATGGAATCAAAGGATTGAAAGGTGATCAAACTATACTAAAATTGCCTCTAAATCGCCTAAAAAAAGTCTAAAGACTGCCAAGAATAATTAGGGGCTGAATGAGCTGCATATTTATAGAGTAGGTCGAAAATGCCTTACATCGGTCATGGACGAGCGTTTGGACCTTGGCGGATGCTAGTTTGCACTGGAAATCATGATGATATTAGGGTTTCATCTTCTATGAAGTAAGCGTTTACCTTGCCTTGAACGCTCGTTCGGAGATCATGCCTTGAGAGGCGAGCGCCCGTTTGAATGCCTAAATGCCCGTTTGAGTTCTATGAGCTTTTTGAATCGAAGTGACTCCCCCAAACGCCTTGATTTAGGGGTAATTGAACGCACGGTTGGCCAAAACTCTAACTTTCGATCAGCAGCTATACGTGAGCGCTAGTTTGCATTGGCAAACGCTTGATTTGAGGTGGCTTGAGGCAAACGCCGATTTGGGGTTTGGCAACCGTCAGTTTACCTTGACTTCACTCCAAACTTGGCTTTTCTTCCACTTTCATTCAACTTTCATGCCACGAACATGTTCCTCATTATAAAACATCGCCTTCCGGGTCCTAGAGTCACCTAAGTCCAGCAATAACATATACGAACAAACACCACGCGTGATTCCTCAAAACAAAAGTGCTCGGAAAAAGAGTCAAATATCGTTAAAAAGGCGGAGTTTACTATCGATGTTACAGTTTAACTCCCCGTGCATATGACTCTCGATATTACTCTCAAACAAGTCTATATCTACCCAAAACATGCCAATAAAGTGATAAACGGGGGTTAAACTGCACACCAAAGTACAGTAAAGTTGACTCCCATCAACCACCCCACACTTAGCCTTTGCTTGTCCTCGAGTAAATTAGGCGCTTTAAAATAGACCAAGGGATCAACTTTACGAAACATACACAACACTCATGACATCAAGGCATAAGTAAAGTAGACACTGAATGTACACAACTCGACTCGAACTTATCACGAAAATGAAGTGTGTGTGATATAAACCAAGGGCTACTGTCAAAATGATTACCGGCTTGGAATACCGGGCAAATGACTATTCACAACACATACCGGGCTAGAATCTCCACTAATCGAGGCAACCGAGGCTAAATACGGTCAAGTAGGACTTGAAGGGTTATAATGTTAAGCTCGGGACGGGGTTAATCGAAAGGAAAATTTGGGATTGGAGAAAGAGAAAACACGAGTGAACCTAGTCATTTCACATACTCCTTCTTTGAAAACATACCAAACCACACCAAACTCCTTTGATTTTTCTGTATGCATTAACAAACAACTCCAACCTTAACATCATACTTTTAATCACTTGAAACGCTCCTTCTTTGACTTCAAACTTTTCTTGAACTTTATTCAACTTTCAATATTTCTTTTCTCTTCATTTTCTTTTCATTCTTTTCAATTTCAATTCATTCTTTTCTCTTTTTTTTTCAATTTTCTTTTCCGAACCACAAGCCTCACAATAGATTCATCGAGCTCCTCCCCTTCGTTATACTAGCTCGTACTAACCAACTCCTCTCGAAACACACACCATATCCCACCCCACACTTGATTTAGCAAGTGTGTCTAGAGCAACAACTAAGTCCACTCGTACGGTGATCAAAGGAACGTGACCAGATAATATAGCTCGGGGTTAGGTAATCTGAAGCTAATTAACCAAAAACAGCTTATTTCGGACGGTGGTCAGACCGTCCTATCAAGGCTTAGAGGGGTTACGAGGGTATAATGTTGGGATTTTGGCTTTTTAGGCTCTGGCGGGTCAAATAAGCGCCATGACTCTCATCCCGTATCCGGCCTAGGTAAACCTCTCTATTTCGCCTCGAAACTAGTGGTATAAGTGTGTATAGAAACCAAACTAAGTATAACCAAGGTCTACGTGCATTAAAAAGGGTTCGTATCGTGACAAAATAAAATCGCCCTGCACACATTACTCGACTACTAAGACATCTACCAAATCCATCGTGAGAAACATGCATATAACGCGGTGTCAAACCGTGAAAAGTTTTAAAATTTTAAGCCACGAACTGACTCAAAAACGGACATTAACTAAGCATATCACAATTACCGGCATATTTATCAATCGAAACAATAAGGCTAAGTCGTATCCACCCCCCACTTCGAATGAAAAACTGTCCTCAGTGTGTGAATGAGATAGAAAAGAAGACTTAGCTTGAAAACCCGGCAGAAAGGCGCTATCGAATCCCGTAACAGCCTCGTGTAAGCGCCACCCGAACCCCTATACCCAAAATAGATACAACCAAAGAAAATCATGCACGGGACAGTGGTCAGCGTGCCAAAATATCGAAAAGGATATGATTTTTCAATTATCTCAATTGGCGTAATGAGCCTCGCAATGTTTGGGGATAGAATAACTGTAAGGCCTTGTTACGTCAGAAAACTCGATAAGCAATGTATAACGCACAACAATGGATTGCTATAGATGGAAAAATAACCCCTACAGGTAAAGTACAGAACATCTAAGCATGCTAGAAAGGCCACAGAGGCACATAATAGAAAAACAACATCCATAATGCATACAAATAAAAGCCAACACAAGAATCAATGTAGTAGCATGCCTTAAGGCTTACAGAACATAAAGATCAAATAGTAGCATCTCAAAACTGACAGTAGCATCAAAAATAGTACAAGTGTAGCAAATGGGATAGACAACTCCTAAACAACCCTAACACCTGACACAGACTACAAAAGGAACATCATATAACAAATAGAATCACGTCAGTCCAGGTGCATCATCATCACCAGCAGGAGCAGCAGCATCATCGGTAGTAGCAGCAGTAGGGGGAGCATCAGTGGTTGCTCCAACCTCAGTCTCCTCAGTCCCCTCATTGGACGAAGACGCATCCTCCGCCACAATCTGTTGGATGGCCTGCTCAATATCCTCTAAAAACGGTAATCCATGGTGCTCGGGCGTAATGCTTCGAGGGTCCTCGGTAGTCGACCCTCACTCATCTGTAGAAGGAGAGTTAGAATATTGTCCTCTGTCTGCTTCTGATCCTCCATCCAGTTCCAGAAACTGTTTGCCATACTCAACCTCATCCGAACCGAGGGAGAAACAAAAGGAACTGGTGGTGCCTGAGTCGGGGCCGAAGATGAGCTAGGCTGCCCCGATGCCATTTGAGCTAACTGATCTGGAGTCTTACCCTTCTCTCGTTGTAGCACTCGGGGGTTCTTGGGCTTGTGATCCCCCGTGTACTCCGGTACCTTGGCGTCCCGACATAAACTAGAGATAAGATGGGGGCATATCAGGCAGTGGGTGTAGACTTTCTGATTGGTGGCCAACTCGTCATAAATAACTTGACCCACGTCCACATTAAGCTTGAAGTTGAGGGCATACAACATCCCCAGGTCGCCAATGTGGAAATCAGTCAAGTTGTTCTTAGGTAGCAACCGGTTTTGGATGAACCGGTATTGCACTTTCCAATCCTCACCCCAACTCGAGATGACCAACTGCTTCCTCACCCCGCCTTCTCCAAGGGTCCATGGCACATCCAGGCACACCAACATCCGGAAGTCCTCTAATGGGTCCCCACATGCATCTTGCCTCGCTTTAATCTCTTCCTTGTAATCCAAACCCTCAAAAAAATCCAAACCATACTTCTCATTGATCGCCTTAGCACTAAACGGGACCTCCACCCCTCGAACCTTTACCATCCCCGTCTCTAAGCTCGACTCAGAAAAATTGGCGTAAAATTCACGCACCAAAGTTGCATTCACCTGCAACTCTGAGGTTGTCATCAACTCCTTCCACTTCCGATCAGTCAAATTCTTTACAAAATGCTTGTCAACATTGTATTCATGGAAGACTCGCTCTATAAGCATCGTACGGGTCGAGTAGTGCTTGTTGTACACATCCAATGCCTTAGGGTTGACAAATCTCCTATCAAAAGGGATCGGGGGTCCTACAGATTCCCTCCTCGGAGGCTGAACATTCTCTACGACCGGCTCACCCCCTTCATTTCTAACCTCAGGTGCAGCCCTAGGTTCTCTCACCGCTTGCTCAACCCTAGGCCCCAGCTCAACTGTGCTCTTTCTCATCAAAGGTTCATCATCAGTATCAGACTCCGATTCATCTCTCAAAGAAACCCTAGCCTGACTCTGGGCTACCCTAGGAGGGTTTTACCTCTCTCTGATCTTGACTCCCCGGTTGGGATTGACCGACCTAGGTTCTACCACCTTCTTCTTCTTACCGGTCTCCTAGCTATCTCTTTCCATATCATTTTTGCCCCGAGGCCCCCTCTTTTACCATTACGCACCATGATAACTCACATTGACAACCGTAACCAACCCCAAAGCACAAACGAAGCAAATAGCAACCCGATTATCGCCCAAACGGGATTTCCCAACAAACACCAACCAAACCAAACCAAAACCGTAATGCAGACGTCCACAACCAATCAACATCAACCCCAAAGCATCACCACGGTAAAAACAAAAGAAAACAAAGAAGAATAAGCCTAATCGGTGATGATTCGTTTAAGGTTCGAGGCGTAAATCGAACCTAAAAAACATGAATTAAAACATGAAAAGCTTAGTGATTCTTACCAATATGGATGCTAGGATGGTGATGGAGTTGATTAGACGCCTCAGGATGCACAAACCGACCAAAAATTGGATTTTTCTCAACTTGAAAACCGCCCAAGATAGGGTCTCAAATAAAAATCGAATTTAATAATGAAGGGTTCGAGGGTGTCTGTGCAAGATTTCAAGCACAACCAAAAGAATCACACCTTCTAGCAGCCAAAAGAATAATCAAATACTTGAAGAACACCATCAATGTTAGAATTTGGTATCCAAAAGATGGAGGATTCAAATTGATATCATATTCAGACTCTAACTATGCTGGATGCCAGATAGATAGAAAAAGCACCTCTAGAAACATGTCGATGCGAGGCAGCAGACTAGTATCATGGTTTAGTAAGAAGCAAAACTCCATATCTACATCAACAGCTGAAGCAGAATATATAGAAGCAGGCAGTTGTTGTGCAAAATTACTGTGGATCAGATAACTGCTAAGGGATTATATTATGGAATGGAGGAGAAGACAATTCCAATTATGTGTGACAACACAAGTGCCATATCAATTCATCGAAAATCCGATGTTACACTCAAGAACAAAACATATTGATCCGAGACATCACTTTATTAGAGATCATGTGGAAAAGGGATGTTGTTCAAAGATACATACCCATTGAAGATCAATTGGCTGACATTTTCACAAAACCACTCAGTCATGAAAGATTCAGCAAGTTGAGAACTAAGTTGGGAATGATAGAAATTGACTAAGTACTAAGGAGCAGCTAACAGGAGTAATCAGCTAAGTGACTTCACCAGCTGATTAAACCTTTGCCATTACAGGAGATGTAGCAGGTAAGGCACTGGTACTCAACGAATTTAACTAAACTGATTGTTAGGAACAGTCATTGCAGCAAGTCAATGAAAAGGTCACTACACCGGCTAAGTGAGCAGCCAAGGCACTCCACCAAAATATGAATTAGAGTCACCAGCAAACTAAAGTGTGAATCAAATAACCCTTATACACATATAAAATCAAGAAGTTATGGAGGAATATACTGTGGAAAATTACACACGTGGAGATCAATTTATAATCGTAGAGGTACCCATATTATTTTTGAATTACAAACGCCTCGATTCCCGGGATCTATCATTACTTACCTCAATCCATTCCCCCACTATACTCAAATACTGCGATTTATATACATAAAATCACACAATTACATCACAAAATCCTACCATATTTAACCACATTCACACTACACAAATCATCCTATATAAACCACACTCAGAGATTTTTCAGAATTCTTTACGCTCTTTTGCAAATCATAAACCCTATTTTCTCCCTTTGAAAAATTGAAGATTTTCTAAACATTCATCACATTCAATAATGGCTTCATCCACTTCAATATCACCCACAGAACGATTCTTTGAAAAATTGATCATCACTGTATCGTTTTTTAGGCCTGACCATTATCTCTCTTTCTGTGATAATGATGTACAAGCCCAACGATTGGTTGATGGCTGTACAAATCAGGGGTTAATGACCTTCTTAAACCCCCCAATAACTTGAATATTCTCTTAGAACCTGATTGCATTTTGGAAAAATGCAAAGTTTGTGCCCAGCGCAAAGAAGAGTGATCACGACTGTATAAAAAGTTCAATCTTTGGGAAAGAAGTGGTCATCACACCTGGTCTTCTCAATAGATTCTTACACCTACCCATGATTGGTCCGGCTAATGTGAAGCTTGTGCAGATTGACATCAACAACTTCTGGGCTGAGATAGCCAAAAGTCCCAAAAAGAACAGCAAAACCTACAACCTACCCAGATCAGTACTCAAACTTCCATTTGCTGAGTTTGCACCAGTTATCACCAAGAACAGAAGGAAGAAAAGGATCGATGGAAAACTTGACCGAGTTACGGGTCAAGTTAATTGCAATTATCTATCAAGGTATTCCCTTTGACTGGTCAACATTTGTATTCAATAGGCTGAAAGATCAGATTCAGAAGCAAATTGATCTGTCAATTACGGCACCGAACAAGGGTTTGCAGAAGAAAGGTGATTTCTGGGAGAGGAAATCATATGGGTTCCATCTTCAACACTTGTTGGATACATTGAAAGTGAAACCAATCAATCTGAGAGCCCCGCACAAGTCCAAAGTAATGTTTACCTATATAAAGGCATCCTAAAACCCAAACCCTCTACCGGACGAAAAAGGAAAGCGCCCGAAAACAGTAGATCAGGGATGGGAAGATGAACCAGATCTCAAAAGGCACAAGAGGACACTATTATGATCAGTGCCAGCAATCAGGATAAACCTGTGGTCATCAGTGACGATACAGCGACTGAAGGAGAGCAACAAGAAGAAGTGACATATCTGGAAGAAGGTGAAGAAGAATATCGTCTTACTTCATCTGATGAGGAAGAAATTGATGAAGAAAAAGATGATACTGAAAGTGAGGCGCATAACGGGCGTAAGAGCGGTCAAGAAGATCATCTTGAAGATGATCAAGAAAAGATGAAGACTTCGGATGATGATCGACAATTCGTGAGGTCCTTCTCAGAGCCTCGGCAAAGTTGTCAAACAAGCAGAGTGAGCCACCGATAAAACTCACTCTGCTGAACATGTCAACACCCCCACTATTGATCAAGGTGGAACACCAGCAGAGGAAATCAAGTCTCCAGCACATGGAGAAGAAAAACTGCCATCCCAGATGAAGGAAAAAGAAAGTATCTCTCAACAACCTCTCACTGAACCTGAGAATACTGACAAAAAGGAAGATGAAGATGATGAGGATGTTGAAGTGGTTCCAGATGAAATTGATCCAAAAAAAGACTCTTCAATATGGATATCCAACCTTTGATTGTGGACATGGAAAAGCAGTATCACAGCAGGCAAAACCTGAAAGCTGCTTTAAGGAGTGATGCAACCTCCTTAAATCACAAAATTGAAGCCCTCATTAGTCACATTAAGGTTCAAGATGAGGTCATGGAGACAATGGGCAACTTTCTTGGCAACCTGCAACATCTCATCCCCTACCATGTCTAGACCAATCTTGAGTTTCATGCGGACAAGATTGATTGCAGTCTCAAACCATTGGTGGATACTTTAAATGCTCACACTCATCAACTTCACCATCTGGATGAGGTTATGGAATATTCTGGCCAGCAACTCGAAACCCTGATAAATGTCACTGAGGCCAACAAAAAAATTCTGGAGAAAAGGTATGGTCATCTCCTTGAATCTGATGAAGCAAACGTAATTCTTGAAGCACGATTTGGTGCTGCCAAAAAGGGTTAAGGAAGCTCAATGCCTGAGAGCTCCAGTGGAAAGAAGGCAAGCCCAACAGATAAGGGCATGGGTATCAAAGGCAAAGGCATCAGGTTTGAAGAAAAGAAGCAGTAGCCTTTTCTATATTGATTTATTTACCGAATTAAATGCCTTTGAATAATTGTGATGCAATTTCTTATTGCCCTTAAATGGATGAATAAAATTATTGAGATTTATTCCAGTGTTTATGATGAAAAAAATTTGATCACTTATGTTCAAGCTTATGACGGGTTTGGCTTCATCGAAAAGGGAAATTGTTAGAACATTTTATTATGTTTTGATGATGACCATACTAGTTTGTTATAGCAAGCTCTGAAATAAGTTAGAATTCTCTATATAAGTCTTTACTTGAGTCGACATGTTGTATTAGTTGAGTCGAGACAAGTATTGTACTAGTTGGTAGGACGGCTAAGTAAGAACAGATATTCGGTAGAGTGAAGCCAGTCAAGTACCAGCAGAGAAGCACGAAGACATTATGGTCTGACTTATAACCAAGGAAGTCTGTGATGACCTTGGATAAGTTTAAGTTACATTCCATGTTCTGAAACTTAATGTTTAAATAGGGTGTACACTGATCTCACACAAATCAAAGATCAGTGAAGTACAAAGATTCTCCTGAACCTAAAAGAATGAAGGAAACAGTGAATCGGCAGAATGAGCTGACTATCGGTTAAGTGAAGACAAAGCAGTGAAGAAAGATCTAAACGGCAAAGTCAGACAGTCACTAAACTGTTCAGCAAATGGCCAAGTAAACCTTACTTGATCAGATTTTGAAGTATGAAGAAGATACAGAGGATCAAGCATTAAATGCACTAATCAATAGAGGATCAAATCAAGGACGGATTTTCTGATAAACATTTGAGGAAATATCCGATCACTAAAATCAAAGAGAATATAATTAAAGGGGAATCAAGAATAAAATCAAGGACTATTCCCTTCATTAATATAGCCAACGGACGGAAATTCAGATCAAGGATTATCAAGGCTATAAATAGAAGGCATTGACAGACAAAAAAAAGAAAAAGAAAAAAGCGATTGAACCTGAGCAAAAACTCTGTCAAAGTGCAAAGCCTTCTATTTGTGCTGAAAAAGAAATCATCTAGTGATCAACTCAAAACTGAGAACTACAATTCCAACATCAAGCAATGAGTTTGATCAACAAGTATTGTGAATCCAATTCACTTCAATCAAGCAACTGAATCAGAGCCATCTGAGAATGAGTTGTGTTTGTGATAGCTGCTGAAAGATTTATTCTCAATGAGCAGTGAAAGAGACTGAGTCACTGAAGCTGTTGAAGCCATGGAGTGATAGTCTTGAAGATTGTGAAGCTTGTGTAGTCAAGGACAATCAGGCTATTGTATCTGTGAAAACAATAGTGAATTCCTTCAATCATCACAGGAGAAGAGTGGATTAAAGGATTACACCACCCTGAACCACTATAAACCTTTGTGTCAATTTACTTTCAGCAATTTACCTTACGGCATTTATTTAATTGCTTATATTATATCATATATCTGTGATTGCATAATCTACTTTGAAACCACATTTTAAGAAGGGACTTATCTGCACGCCCTAAAAGCTTTTGAATACAAGAAAAGTTTTGAAACTCCACTATAGTCATTCACCCCCCCCCGCCTCGACTATAGTTTTACCTTCTCTAGGACCAACAAAGACCCCAAGCTAAACTCTCTGCTATTTGAACGTGAAAGGGTGGAAGCCGAGATGACAAACTCAGATCGCCCAATCTATTCACGAGTATAAGAGCTCTACTCATCTTACTAGAGCCTTAAAGGTTTTACTTGGCCCTATCTTAAACCATGGGTATATCCTTGGTGTGGATGAAGCCAAAGCCCAGTGTTCTGAGCTAGTCATTGAAAATATTCCCCACGGGGGACTTCGCAAGCCTGGAGGTAATAAAGTCTGAATCAAGACTTAGAGAGTTCCAGGATGGTAAAGATCTAGAGGTTAAGTATGTCCATAGACCTGCTGGTCGTCAAGCCAGTGCATCTTCAGCTCAACCTTCCGGTGCTCCCTTAGACCAGCCTTCTCAACATGACCCTGCTGCTGATTCGTAGGCTTTATGATTTTATTTTGAAAATTTTGTAATGGCTTCACACTTTTCTATTGCCCTTTGTTCTGACAATTTTTGCCTTTCTAGGCTTTGTTTTGTAATTTCTTTCATGGGCTTTTAGCCTCTTGTTTTTCATTTAAGTATGATTTATTGTTTTCACAATTTAGGGTCCTTTGCCCCCCTAAAGTACATTATTCACAAGCTTTGCTTTTTGGGTGATGTGCTTCAGTGTCTGTTCTGATCGTCTGTCCTACAGACTTAGAGAGCTTGGTTACTCCAAACTTTCTGAGTATCTTAGTTCTGATCGTCTACTTTGTCTTTAAGTCTGGCTTCACCAAAAGTCTACTTTGCGTACTCATTCAGATTATCGGTTTTGATAAATCGCCTACGGACTTATAAATTTTGTCTACTGCAAACTTTTTTGAGTCTGCCCTGCAGCCCAGTTCATATGGTCTATCCTGCAGACGTATAAAGTTTGGCATCTGCAAATTTTTTCTGAGTCCGACCTACGGTTCGGATTCAGTATGGTCTACATCTGCAGACTTATAGAGTTTGACATTGGTAAACTTTTTTGGGTCCGCCCCTGCGACTCAATTCGTAGGCTTGTCCTCGCAGACTTGTTGAGTTTGTCCTTTGCAAACATTTTTAAGTCCGACCTATGGTTCGATTCGTATGGTCTGTCCTGCAGACTTATAGAGTTTGACATTTGCAAACTTTTTCTGAGTCCGTCCTGCGGCTCAGATCATATGGTCTGTCCTGCAGACTTGTTGAGTTTGTCCTTTGCAAACTTTTTCTGAGTCTGACCTGTGGCTCGGATCGTGGGATCTGTCATGCGGACTTGTCCTTTGCAAAAATTTTCTGAGTCCGACCTATGGCTCAGTTATAATCAATCACATATAATGAATAATGCTCAAAAGAAACACTTATTATAATAACTGATGTTTAATTACATCTTATCGAGGCATAAAATTTAAAAGCATAAACATTGCATAATTAAAGTCTGGAACCTGTCTTAGACATAGAATTTTCTGAGGTTGGAAGTATTCCAACTGCGCGGTACGGTCCTGCCATTTGCATCAGCCAGCTGATACACTCCTTTTCCATGCACCTTGACCACCTTATAGGGGCCTTCCCAGTTCGGGTCAAGCTTTCCTTGAGGTCCTTGTCTGCTGGCCTTATTCTTTCTGAGCACTAGGTCTCCCTCTTTGAAATACGAGGCTTAACTAGGGAGTTGTAATACCGAGATATTCGTTGTTTATACTTGGCGATCCTGATGAAGGCCACATCCTGAGCTTCTTCCAGGTCGTCTTTTGAATGTCTAAGCTCAGTTATTTGTTGTTCTTCAAAATAGAGCACTGCTCGTGGGGAAGGCAAGCCAATCTCGGCTGGAATCACTGCTTCGCACCCGTATGCCAAGATGAATGGAGTTTCTCATATGGCCGAGTTGGGTGTTGTTCTGTACGCCCACAAGATATTGGGCAAATGCTCGGTCCAGATTTCTCCTTCTTCCTCAAGGTGTTTCTTCAGCTAAATTTCGATCCTCCTATTGGTCTACTCGACCTGCCCATTAGCCTGGGCATAGCCAACAGAAGTGAAGTGTTGAGTTATGTGCAGTTCTGCACACCATTCTTTAATAGTCTTGTCTTCAAACTGAGGCCCGTTATCTCAAATTAGTCTTCGGGATCCCATATCTGCACACTATGTTCTTTCATAGGAATTTTTGTATCTGCTTCCCAGTTATGGTGGTCAGTGGTTTGGCTTCCACCCACTTGGTTAAATAGTCCACTGCTACAATTAAATATCGGATGTTACCCGGAACTCATGGAAGTGGGCCCACTAGATCTATCCCCACTGATCGAAAGGCCATGGGGAAACCACTGGAACCATGTCTTGAGATGGCTGGTGAGATAAATTATCGTGCACCTGGCACGATTTACACTTTTCCACTTACTCTTCAGCATCTTCCAACATTGTTGGCCGGTAGTAGCCGAACAACCTGCATTTCCTTGCAAAGGCCCGAGCTCCAGGATGATTCCCACAAATTCCCAAGTGTATCTCTCTGAGAAGGTAGTTCCCTTCTTCACTTGTTGCGCACCTAAGCCAGGGTGAAATATATGACTTGTGATAGAGGACGTTCTCGAACAGCGAATATCTAGTCGCTAAGAGTTTCATCTTTCTGGCCTGAACCTTGTCTTGAGGTAAGATGTTATCTCTAAGATAGGACACAATGGGGTCCATCCAAGTACTGGTTTGGCGGATCGATTGGACTAGTTGTTGATCGTAACTTCTTTCTTTGAGGAGTTACACCAGCACTTTTCTCTCTGACATAAAATTTGCCGCTAACTTTGATAAGGCGTTTGCTCTTCTGTTCTCTGTTCAGGGTATTCGGTCAACCTGGACCTTTTGGAATTTTTCCAGTAGAGTTATGGCCACATTTAGGTATTTCTTCATGGGTTCCTCTTTAGCCTCATATTCCTATTTATGTGATTTACAACGAGTGTGAGTCATTGTAAAACTTCCAGATCGCTTTGCTCGAGCTTGTTAGCAAACTTGAGCCCTGTAATTAGGTCTATCACTCTCACCTCATTGTTTGTGGCTTGAAATCTGAACCGTAAAGAAAAGGGAACTCTTCCCTTTCGCCTGACGAAAAGGGGAGGCCTCGCCCTCTCCCTTATTTGCTTGCAAAGACCATCTACATATAAGCTCCATCCGCTTTCTTCTTTCTTGGGTTGGTCGCCCTCAGCGTAACAAAGTGATTCGCTCCGCAAGGAATTTCGTGAAGGCTTGTGCTTTGAAGGCAGTTCTGGGATGAAAATCAATATCATACTCTGCCAGCTCGACGACCCATTTTACCAACCTTCCTGAGGTTTCTTGTTGACTTAAGATTTTCCGTAGAGGCTGGTCGATGATTACCGAGATTGGATGTGCCTGGAATTAAGGCCTTAACTTCCTAGAGGCATGCACCAATGTTAATGCCAATTTCTCTGCATTTTAATATTTGACTTCCGGTCCATGGAGTGCTTTACTTACAAAGAAAACTGGAATCTGCTTTCCGTCATGCTCTTTAACCAGTACAGCGCT
Source organism: Gentiana macrophylla (assembly GCA_026214975.1). Classification (NCBI taxonomy): domain Eukaryota; kingdom Viridiplantae; phylum Streptophyta; class Magnoliopsida; order Gentianales; family Gentianaceae; genus Gentiana; species Gentiana macrophylla. The sequence continues at coordinate 110,708,734 of CM047809.1, read as the reverse complement.
GAGCGCTTCTTCAACTACTGCCAGGTAAGCGTAGGCAATTTGGCCAAACAAGACTTCAGTTCATCAAAGGCCTTCTCGCTTCCTCGTCCCATTGAAAAGGACTTGCCTTTCTCAAAACTCGAAAAAAAGGTAAGGCATGTTGTGCCAATCTGAGAGGAACTGCGGTCATGGCTATCCGCCTGTTAGTCATCAGACTTCTTTGATATTCTTTGGCGGTGACATAGTCTTGGCCGCATCAATCTTATTTGGATTTGCTCTAATTCCGTCTTTGGATATCCTATATCCTAGAATTTGACTAATCGACCCCAAACATGCACTTTTGGGGTTAAGTTTCATTTGAGTTTTCCTCGTAACTCCGAACACCTCTTTGACATCCATCAAATGTTGATCAATAGACCTGCTCTTGACTAGGAGGTCATCCACGTACACCTCCATGCATCCCCCGATCTGTTCGGCAAAAATCGTATTCTGACCTTTTGATACGTTGTTCAGGCATTCTTCAAAGCCGAAGGGCATAGTGACGTAGCAGTACGTCCCAAATTCTGTTATAAAAGCAGTCTTCTCTACATCTTAGGGATCCATTACGATCTGGTGATAGCCTTTGTATGCATCTAAGAACGCAAACACTTCAAACCCCACCGTTGAGTCTACTAGACGATCAATCTTGGGGAGAGCATAACAATCTTTTGGACATGCTTTGTTGAGATCGGTGAAATCAACACACATTCTCCAACTCCTATCTGGCTTCTTGACCAGTACTGAGTTCGCTAACCATTCTGGATATACAACCTCTTTAATTATGTGGGCATGAAACAATATGGTCACTTCTTGCTTAATTGCTGAGATTCGCTCAGAGGCAAAGTGGCTTTTCTTCCACAAACAGTCTCCTGTTTGGGTCTGTGTTCAACTCGTGGAACTCGCTAGATCTCGGAGATAACCCTGGCATGTCTTCTTCTTTCCATGCAAATACATTTCTGAACTCCTTTAACAGATTTATCAGAGATTCCTTGTGTGAGGCTAGAATTCATGTCCCCACACTAACTGTTGAGTCCGCTTGCTCGTCCCATAGATGAACGGCCTCTGTCTGGTCTTCAGATGACCAGTTCTCTTCAACCTCGGGAAGTAGTTCTTCAATACTCATCTGCTGAAACATCATCTTCCCATTTACTGTCGCCGGGTAACAGCTTCTGGCTGATTCCACATGGCCTTTGATTTCTGTAGAACCTTCCCTCATGGGGAATTTCATGCTGATATGAGCCGGTGAGATCATAGCTCGGAGGATGATAATCGCTGGTCTACCCATAATTACATTGTACGCTGAGGGTGCCCTTACTACTACATAATTCACCATCAGGGTCCTGCCCTTGGTTCCTTCTCCAAAAGTAGTAGGGAGTTTGATCATATCCATTGGATGAACTGGAGGTCCGGCAAAGCCGGACAGAGGAGCTGACATTGGGGTAAGCTCGGTATCTTTTAACCCCATCGCTCTAAACACATTGTGGTATAGAACATTCACGGCACTGCTGGTGTCCACACATATTCACCTTGTCAGGTACTTGTTGATTACCGCCTCTATTACTAACCCTTCATTATTGATTACTAGGGGAGGGAGTCCCTTGGACCGTAAGTCACTTCTCCCATCAGTTTCTGTTTCTACTCAATTGAATGGGGGAGAGAGACTCGCGCACGCCCGCTTCCTCGCTTCGCCGGGTTGTTCGGCCCTCCTGAGATTGTGTTGATAGTATTCATCGGGTGGTTGTCCATTTGACCATCAGGATCTGGTGAGTGGTCTCTTCTTCTTCGATACTCATCTCTATTATCTCTGTCGTTATTATTCCGACGCTTGAACTACTGCCGTCCACGCGGTTCGGCCTGATGAGACCGATCTACGACCTCATCAAGCTTTCCTTCCATTACAGCTGCATCGATATCTCTAATCAGATCCCGACAATTTTCCAAATCATGCCCAACATCCTTGTGGTATTTGCAATATTTGTTAGGGTCTTTTTTTCTCTAAGCACCCTCATCGGTGGTGGGACCCTTGCTATGCCTTTCCTTTCCATGCTCACGAGATCTGTTCAAAGGAATAAAGTCTCTCTCCTACAGACTTCCTTTCTTCCCTATCCGATCTGAGATGTGTGTAGTTACCCGATCCCAAACCAACTTCCTTTTCTTGTCTAACTTATCTTTAGACTTGCTCTTCTTTCCTTCACCTCTTTCAATTTCTCTTTGAGTCTGTTTGCTTTTTCTCCTGGCAATGTTTATAGGCCACATGCAAGCATTCCTCCATTGTATCGAGGAGTTTGTTGTTCAAACATTGCATGCGGCCGTCCCTCTCCTGCTGCACCTTCCACGAAGAAGGCGACCAACGATCGATCATCCGAATCCCGCACCTATGGGGATTCTTCATTAAAACGCTTTACAATGTCCAGCACGGATTCATCATGCTTCTGCTTCAAAGTCAGGAGATGAGTCTGATTTCTTTGGAAAGGACGAGCAGCGATAAATGTATGGATGAATTTCCAGTTAAGGTCCCAAAGTCGGACATCGACCTGGGAGGAATCTTGTTGAACCATTCTCTGGCTCTTCCTGTTAGCAGTGCAGGGAAGGCCTTGCACTTCATCTCATCTTAGGCGTTGTAAAAGTTCATATGGGAGATGAACTGATGCATGTGATCATAAGGATCCTTGTACCCATCATATGACTCAATCTTGAGTATTTTGAACCCCGCTGGTCGAGGGTAGTTGTCAATGTGTTCGGTGAAAAAGGGATGCACATAGCAGTTCGTGTGATCGTCTTCCGAGCAGAGCATACAGTTTGGCCTTAGCCGTGTCATTGGGCTGACGTGTGTTTCCGTGTTCGGTGTGAGCACTGGATTCCACGATCTCCGCCATTTTGTGGGCTTGCTGACGGGGATCTGTTTCTGAGACCTCTGGTGGGTCCTTCCTTTGATGGTTTCATCTAATATGGCCTTAATGGTGACATTGTCCAAATTCTTCAGGGCATCAACCAATGCTTGGTTGGCTGGGTCTTGAAGGGCCGGATTAGGTTGATGAGATTGGCCTTCAGCCACATTTGCCCCTTTCTGTGTATTTGTAGCCTGACCTTATCCTTGGGTGGTTGTAGATGCTCTACCCTGCTGCGATGGATCTGTAGGATCTGCAGTTTTCTTCCCGGTGTTTTTTGGTGGCATGATTGCTTACAAGGATTCCGGGATTATTTTCGATCGTTTATCAGAAAGACAACCCTCATTCTAGCGCCAATTGACGATGTTGGATCTCATCTATGATTAAATCCGGGCCGATTACCTTTGTGGAAAAGACCTTAATCCCTTAGAACCCTAAATTGTGTGTAAAGAGGGATGTGTTTTTGTGTATTTCAGACTGAGCTCGTGAGTTATTTCTCTCGAGTTGCCTACGTATCCAATAGTTCAATTGGAATCAAGTCTTTCGTAGTTCCTTAGGGTTGTTTATATAGGAGGCATCTCGCCCTATTTCTTGCTCTGCAAGTATTATGATTTATTATTATTGCCTAAGGATATACATGCCTAAATTCCTATAATTTAGGGATAATTATGGACATATTTAAATGTCGGAATCAGAGTCATTATGACTTAGGATTCTTTCCTTATTTTTCTGTAGTTACCCATCTTGGGAATAACAGCCGGGGTTGCTCTAGGCGTCCTGCACCGAGCTCCCGAGGCCACTATGGCCGAACAGGGCACCTCCTCTTCTCCAACCCTTAGCCAACCTGCGGTGGCTGGAGGAGGAGTTTGTGCCGATCTCCCACCTGGGGTAAGGGACCTGCCCTTAGGTATGTCTCTAGGGCTCCTGGCCCTTAATGCCTTATGTTTAGGGGCTAATCATTTATTACATGCCCTAAGAGGATGACACATGACGTAGTTCGGGTCGGCTATCATCAGCGGACCCAGTATTTTCTTTCGGTGCAGGCCAAATCCTTACTAAAATACGGTAGCGGATTATTTTTTTTTTTTTGGAAATTTCACATATGTTAATGAAAAAAAAGGGGAAAACATAAATAACAAACACTAAAAAGGAGAAAATAAAACATAAATTACAAATACTAAAAAAGAAAAAAGCTATTTTCTTTTTATAATTTCACTAATGTTAATGAAAAAAGAGGAAAATATAAATAAATAAGACTAGAAAGTAGAAAATGAAACATAAATTACAAACACTAAAGAAGATAAAATAAAAATAAAAAAACAAAAAAAAGGTTAAAAAGAAAATGTACCAACCAAGGTTTGACCCAATGGGAACAAAGTGAATAATTCAGCTTTTGACAAACTGAGCTACAAAGAGTACTTCTTTTAAAATGTTCGATATAATATAGATACAAAATTTCGTAATGCTATTAGAGGAGTATATTAGTAATTTTTGTATCAAAATTTGAGTAGGGGCCATGCTCCCCCTGCCCATATGGGTCCGCCCCTGCTTTTCGCGCCCACCCTACTCTGTTGATTCCTGACCGCAAGGATGGTTGTCTTATTAATTAATACAATCGCCGGTGGAAGCAAGATTTGATTAAAGTGGCTTTAATTTAATTCGTATAAACTTCATATTTGACATCGTTAAAAACCCCTCATCTCTGAGTAAGAGCATTTTAGTCCATTCAATGTTTTTCTTTTCCTTCTCTTTTTAAGTTTTCTCATCCCTATAGTCTTTAAAAACCGATCTAGTGGTTGTCAAAAACTTATAAAAAGGCTCTTAGATGACCCAAAATACATTAATTCCGCAGATTGTGTATTCCTGGAACTTTGAATTGAGAAGGTCTGTCAGTTCAGTGACCCTAATTATGGATTCTGGGTCATTTCACCACCTTCAAAGAACTAGTAGAAAACTAATTCAACACTAAAATCAAAACTGTTCAATCGGATTGGGGTGGGGAATACAGGTCCTTAGAACCTTTTTTTGAAAAATATGGCATTCAATAGAGGCATCCCTGCCCCTGCATTCATGCCTAGAATGGGAGGTCTAAAAGGAAGCACAAGCACATTGTAGAAACTGGTTTAACTCTTTTAGCTCAAGCTTCTCTTACCCAAAAGTATCGGTGGGATAGTTTCTCACATGTTGTTGACATCATTAATGTGTAACCTACACCTGTCCTACACCATGTATCTTTGTTTGATTGCCAGGCCTTAGCCATCATCACAAGTGGTCACAAATGTTTGTAGAGATGTTTCCTTCAACGAACTTGAGTTCCCGTGACACATCCCTTCATCCTACCGGCTCTAAGTCTCTCTCTCACTCAAACACCACTGGATCAGTCTATCTACCTTTATCTACAGTTTCTCCTCACGATGTTCCAAAGAACACTGCCATCACTGTGATGTTGCTCTTGATGGCCTCTCTCCCGCCCCACTCTTCCCGAAAGTTCACCAGTCTACATCTACCCCTGCAAATAATACTACACCACACTCATCCCTCTCCCCACAACCCTCTTCCACACCATCCACTACATCACTACCTCCTCATCACCTCCCAAACCCACTCATCATATGCAAACAAGGGCCAAGATTGGTTTATTCAAACCAAAGACTATTTTTACCCTTCTTTCTGAGCAATGTCCAGTTGATTTTCTTTCTAAACCAACCACTGTGTCAGAGGCTTTGGCTCAGCCTCATTGAAAGAAATCCATGGAAGAGGAGTACAATGCTTTTATGGCAAATAACATGCGGGACCTTTCTATCTCAAGACATCACAATCTTGTTGGAAACAAGTATATATTCAAGCTTAAACAAAAACAAGATGGACCGGTTGATGAAGTATAAGGCCATATTGGTGGCCAAAGGTATCTTCGATGAAGAGGGGTGGATTACAATGAAACTTTCAGTCCATTAGCAAAGGTTGCAACCATCATAGTCTTTCTTGCCATTGCAGTAGCTCAAAAATGGCCTATACAACAGGTTGACATTAACAATGCCTTCCTAAATGGACAACTAAATGAGTCTGTGTACATGACTCAACCTTATGGATTTCATGATATGAACAAACCTAACTATGTGTGTAATCTTAACAAAGCTTTGTATGGCCTAAAACAGGCACCTAGGGCCTAGTTTGATGTGTTGAAGACTCAACTGCAGCAATGGGGATTCATAAAGTGTATACCAGAGACATATTTGTTTATTTTGAATAAAGATTCGGTTACTTTTTACTTAGTCTTATATGTTGATGACTTTCCTATCATAGGAAATTAAAAGCATTGTATATAGAAATTTATCAGACTGCTGCATTCCAGATTCCTACTAAAGGATCTAAGTCAAGTAAGTCAGTTCTTTGGTATAGATGCTACTAGGAACACTGATGGTCTGTTTCTATGCCAAAAAAACTATGCTCAGCAACTATTGCACAAGCTTGGTCTTGATAATCTGAAACCTTGCTTGACACCAATGGTAATAGGTAAAACCTTTGAACTTGATTAGAGAGTTCCTATGTCAAACCCTACACTATACAAGAGTGCAATTGGTGATTTACAGTACAGGACCCTCAGAAGACCAAATATTTCTTTTTGTGGTCAACACCTTAAGTCAATTTATGCAGTCCAAAAGATGTGCATTGGCTTAATACGATCTACGTCCACGGCGTGAGAGAAAATATTTTCATGTTAGTATCGGTATAGAGGAAAAATTAAAAGAAACTCTCGTGAAGCCAAAAGAAAAAAACAAAATTGACACTTTTTGAAATATTTTTAAGTAATAGGACAGCAATATTTTTTATAGGGAGAATGACAAATTTTATAATTTTTATAGGTTAAAAAAAAAAGAAGCGGACGTGCCTGCTGCTCCATTATTCCGTTTTTTTTCTTCTGATTTTTTTTTCTTTTCTTCCCGTTTTCAAACAATCATATCTTTTGATCTACATCTCCAAATGCGATAAAAATTTCACTGATTTTTTTATTTCTTCCCGCTCTTCGTTTTGAGACTTGGTTTGATATCATTACATGGTTTTTCGTGAGATTCACTGTCGGAATTCACTCAGTGAATCTCCCAAGTGAATCGAAAAGCAGCGAATTTTGACAGTGAATTTTGAACAATAGTGAATTTCGAAAGCGGATTTTCGGAAATCATGTCGGAATATGGTGAATGTGGTCTCAAAATAAAGAGCATGAAAAATTAAAAGCTACCTTAGAGTGGTAGAGTAATATCGCCATGCAGTACGAATTGGATGGCAGGCACAATTCTGACTACTATAAGCACGCTGCATATATGAACAAACAAACTTTGCTGAACCATTTCACCTAATCGATCGTGGTGAAGTCAGCAATGGACTCGGCGGATCATCCACATCACGAATTGGATGGCAGGCACAATTCTGACTAGTTCTCTGCACTACTTTTCTACAGTTGAAAACTATCATGCCTGTTTAATGAAAAGCGGGTGGCTCGCTACCTTGCGGAGCAAAGAAAATCTCCCCAAATCACACTGTCTATATGAAGCTACTATCTTTATTATATGTGTATGTACTAGAATCTCGACAAAGCCCCGGAAGAGTGTTGAGCACGCCGCTCGTTAGAAGGAGCGAAGCCGCATTACAACAAACCATAGATTGGAACCGAATTTGGCACCTAAAAGGCCCTTCGAGATATAACTTCTTCCTGTGGAAACTCTGTCAGAACTGCCTACTGGTCAATAGCTTCTTAGCTTACTGCCACATTTCGAGTTCTTCCTTTTGTCAGATTTGCTATGCAAGGGAGAAGACCCCTCTTCATGCTATACGTGATTGCGCTTGGCCACGTCGAATTTGGGAGCAAGCTCTTGAACCTCCTAAATGAGAAAATTTCTATGATCCTTCAGATGCACAAGCTTGGGTTATGTTGTTCTTGCCTTTCATCCATCCACTTTCTTATACGGACACGGCCCCTGCCTCTTTGTGATCTCCCCTCTCGTGTAGCTTCTCTCACATTTGCTATCATATTATCGTAAGGTACTGATAGCATTTGTTCCTTAAGAATTTCCACAGAGATTTCCTCATCCGGTTGTTCTTCATTAGTCAATACTGAAAAGCGAGAGCCATGGCTTGCATTAGTCCATGCGGATCCTCTCCCATTTGATTCCCTCTTAATTGAAGATGGCTTATACTGACTGTTAGGTCCATTGAGGACTTCGGGTAGTATGAACTAAGTGGAAGTAGTGCTATTATTCGCATCGAGCAGTACATGAAGCATCTAAACATGAAGGGGAATAAGCAGCGCTCTTGGCTGCCATAGTTGTTGTACAAGTAATAGAAATTGGAAGATGACATCGAATAGGCTCTTGGCCTTCTGCCTGTACTAGAGATATTTTGTAAGTACAACAATTCTCATAGAATATATATATATATATATATATATATATATATATATATATATATATATATATATATATATATATATATATGAGAATAGTGAGTTTGAACGAAGTCGAATATTATGCATCTTTCCTCGGGAAGTAAGAGCGGAGATATGGGCGTCGAGACCTACTCTAAAATCAGTGAATGAAAGGTCCCTAAAGACGAGAAGGAAATCTAAGAGCTTTTAAGCCACGTTGAGAATGGTCGGTGAGGTCGTGGGGTATGTAAGCCCGAATCGACGCAGAGACATATGATGTTGTTGATGATGCAGAATCCACATCGGATTGTACCACCTGGCAAGGGATTAGACATAGGCCAGGTAGGGATTACAAAGTGACCTTCTTTATCGCGACCGGTATTATTGTGCGAAATTTGGTTGTATCTGTGCAGAATGACGAAAGCCTGAGGAACCGCAGATTTGAACATATACTGACTCTTTGGTAGCTAGACTTTGAGGCCGAAACCATCTGTACTTCCCTTTTGAGGTTTGAGGTTGCCTTCGCCAGTGAAACGTTTCGGTGGTTTGTTAGCTTGGAGAGCTATTACGGGACCGACGTAAACATCATCAGTAAGTAGCCTTGCTCTTGAGTTTGACAATCATTCATTTTCCCTTTGGCCGTATCCGCTCAAGGCAAGCCTGAAACAAATCTTGTCGACTCCCGGCACGTACCGCACTCAGTTCTCCTAGGTCCATTGACACTGCAACCGCGCTTCGCAAGACCTTTCGGCAGTAAAAGCTCTAGGATGCAAGCCTTATCTTGATGTGCATCGTGACGTAATCTGTGGGAGAATCCGGTCCTAAACCTGTTAATTAAGCTAGTCCAAAATTGGTGAAAGAATTGTCAAATTTCGAGTTATAGATTGAGAGATATGAGTGTTTAAAAAAATATGAATGAGAGAGAAAAATGTGTTGCATTTTTTTAAATGATGCGTCCAGAATTCATAAAGAAAAAATAGTCTTATCGTTTGTGAAAAATTTTAAAAAGCGCTTGTTCTCCTTAATTGATAAAATGTTTTTCTCCTATTCCTCAAATCCCCCTAAAATATAATAAGCCCAAAGATTAAAAAATAGGGGGAATGGAGAACAAAGACACCAACATTTCAGCAATTAATAATAGTGACAACTTTTTGAAAATTTTGCATAAATGACAAATCTGATTTTTTTTTTAATAGTCAGATGCCTTTTCTCCAAAAAAAAAAAAAAAAAAAAAAAAAAAAAAAAACCCAACACAATTTATCTCTTATCCATATTTTTAAACACTCACATCTCTTAATCTAGAACTCCAAATTTGAAAAAAAAAATTCACCAAATTTTTTATTTTTTCATGTTCTTTATTTTAATACTACATTTAACATATTCCGACGTGAATTCAGAAAATCCGCTGTCGAAATTCACTATTGTTCGAAATTCACTATCGGTATTCACTGATTTTCAGGATTTACGAGGGAGATTCACTGAGTGAATTTCGACAGTGAATCTCACGAAAAACGATATAATTATATTGAACCAAGCCTCAAAACGAAAAGCATCAAAAAATAAAAAATTCAGTGAAATTTTCATCACGTTTAGAGATCTACATCAAAAGATATAAATGTTTGAAAATCGGAGAAGAAGGAAAGAAAAAAAAACAAAAAAAAAAAAACTGGAACAGTTCCTACGTGCCGTAATTTTAATATTTTTAATTTTTCTTTTGAGTTTTGTCCTTGATGCTATAAAAACATGGAAGTTATCATTTTCTTTATAAAAAAATATTCGATTGTTACCTAAAAATATTTCAAAAACTGGCATTATCACTAAGTCTCCTTGTAAAAATAAAAATTAACAAGTCCAAAGATTAATTATGAGGTAAAGTAAGAAAGTTTTTTTCGACACAAAATAAATAAATAGTGACACTCCTCTTTTTTTTAGTTAAAAAAAGCGACAAACATTTTCAAAGAAGACAAAACTACATGTAGCGTCTAAATTTATATTATACATTAGATAATTTATTTTGAACCTCATTTTGTATCTGTTTCTTTTTTCTTTTTTTTCTTTTTTCAAACATCCGTAACTTTTGATTTACAACTCCGATCATCGAAATTTTTCACCAAAATTCATGTTTTTTTGCTCTTCAATTTGAGCCCAAACACGATACCCTTCCGACGTATATTTTGAAAAGGCGAAAAAAATTTGTATTAACCGGAGCGCTTTTTCTTATAAACGACCGTAACTTTTGATTTAGAACACCGATCATCAAAATTGTTTCACCAAAGTTCATATTTTTTTTTTATCTTCATTTTGAGACCGAGTTTGATACCTTTTCGATGTAGTATTTGAAAGCCGAATTTAATCGCAAAGATTTACACTAACACGATGTCGATATCGATGATCGATAGTATCGAGATCGATGAGTATCGTGATCGGTGAGTATCGATGAAACGAATTCTAGACAAACCGAACTTGAATTAAGACTAAAAGGTAATACATAGAAGATCAATACAACAGACTATAGATTTAGTACAATAGGTACATCAGAACAAAAGGTAATACGTAGAAGATCAATACAAGTCTGAAAAGGTCTGAACTATCAGCCAATTTATAAGAAGGATATTCTAGTTCAAAGAACTAAATTATCATGCCCGAATTCAAAAGGTGTGCTGAATTACAAGTTCAGTAAACCTATGAACTAGGCCTATCTATTACATGATGATACAATGTAGATCAAAACCTCAAAGACGCCAAGGCACACAATAAGCCTTTGAACTAGCCTATCTATTGCATTAAGGCACACAAAGATAAATATCGATGATCGTGATGTCGATGATCGATGTCAGTGACGTCGATGTCGATGTCGATGTCGATCTGAGTATCAGCTCAAAAGGACTCTCCATTCGGTTTTTTTTGCAAGGTCTATGCACCCCAAATCTAACAGCGCCAATAGCATAACTAGAACCAACATGAAGCATATTAGCCCAAAAAATCAAAATCTTGCTTATCACCACTAACCTTGAACGAATGACGGCCCATACGGTATAAGGATCTACCCCATAGATCGAATATAAACATTGACATCTTTCTGAACAAAAATCCAATATCAAGCTTGGGAACAAGAATGACATGTGAAGTAGTCATTTCATACTTTTCCGAATTTACAAACTCAGCTACTCACTCAATCCTGGCTTGAATGCATATATGAAAGTTAACATCATATCCATTACAGCCATGTCAGTAAAAGCCAAGTTGATTCAACATACAACAAGCAAACGTAACTAAGACAAATTCAGTTGGCACCACCAATGGCAGATAACATTATGCCATATTTCCAGCAACTCGAAAGCAAAATACAGACACACTCGCACAAAATTCAGACTTTCAGATTCAAACAGGATAGACATGATAAAAAATACATCTTTTTTTAGAGAATATGACATAGAACCAAATTCACAAGCTACCGAAAACTAAATTAAATAAATAAATTAATCATAAAATCTCGGACTGAGCTCACCTTGTAAAAAAGAAAGAAATTATTCGGGAAAAAACTATCAATAATCTTACACGCAGTCTCAGATTGATGAAAGCCCCGTCCATCGAGGCGAACAAATCTCCGGCAACTAAAACAAAGGCTTTCTTCTTATTATCCTTTTCTCGTAGTCGGGGACGGGAGTACGTCGCGGAGTTGCTCCAATTTTGCCTCGCCATGGAAATAAGGAAAATGTTACGGCAAAAGAAATTAAGGGCATTTCAGTCCAATGAATAATTTTTGTCCTTATTGCAACTTTTATTTTGAGTGTGGATTAACACTTAATTAAGAGGGAAAAAATGGACTATAAACTAATTTTTCCTAAAATATATATGTAACACCCTAAAAAGTTTGTTTTATCTTTTGTGATTTCTCTGGTTGTGTTGATGGATCTGTTGGGGATTTTGTCTATGATGATATGATGTGTTATTGATCTATAATTCACGAGACACGTACCAATCAATAAATCTTATATATAATGATTATGAGTGTGCAAGTGTCTTTTGTCATTTATAGAAAAAAACTTATTTTGGCAATAGCACTTCCCTATAGGTAATACTACTGCAGCAATCATTCTACGTCCGTAATAAATGTCAAAACATGATGTAGAAATGAGACTTCTCGTGATGTGACATTTATTTAAGAGAGAGTCACACTGTCATGTTGGGTGGATCACTCCTTTCTGGATTCCAAACCCACTAAATAATTGGAAAAATAATAATATGTCAAATAGTATTTAAAGGAACAAATTAGGTTATTTTCCCCCCTAATTTTTTCTAATCTTCACAATAAAAAGAGAGGCAAAAGAAGGAAACATTTGCAGCTTTTATTGGTGTTACAGCAGCAATTTTCCGGCAACGATCGGACATTGAAACGGACTCCGATCGGCACGAAATTTTGGGCTTGTTCGTCTTTCATTCTTCTTCAATCTGAACGGTGGAATTTTTGTTGGGAAAATTACCTAGAAGAGCTATTTTAAAAGTTTTCTTATCCACATAAGCTTTGATAAATAAAATAAAATCATAAAAATAAAAATATTTGCTAAAGACACATATAGCCTTATTTTTGCTTCTTTCTTATTTTTTTTGCCTTATTTTTGTTTCTTTTTTCACTCAATTCTTTCGTACGACTCTTTTTTTTCCCTTGCGATAGTATTTTTTTGGTTCTTTCTTACCTTTTTTTTTTTTTTAATTCTTTAGTTGCTTTAATTTTTAACCTGCACAGCAAAACAACTAACTCTTTTTTTTCCCTTGCGATAGTATTTTTTTGGTTCTTTCTTACCTTTTTTTTTTAATTCTTTAGTTGCTTTAATTTTTAACCTGCACAGAAAAACAACTAAAATTATTGTAATTAACAAGAATCGAACCTATGATGAACATCTATAAAATTTCACTAAATACCACCAAGCTAACAAATATTTGTTGTAAAATTTACAACTTTTAGTTAATATATTGCAAAAACAAGGCAATTTCAATCACATCCAATTGTATATCAGCGTCATTAAAAACAAGGCAATTTCAATCACATCCAATTGTATATCAATATTATTAAACAGTTTAATAATTAAACTTAATACATTATTTTAATTTATATTAATATATAGTCAATCTATTATGATAATCATCAAACATCATATCCACCAAATTTGATGTTCTACTTATAATCAATATTAAATACCGTAATAAAGAAAAATAAGCATCAAATTTATATAAATCTCTTATAATCATCGACAAAAGTGTTATTTAACTCAAATAAATATCATATTGATATTCAATTAGTTATAATCATCATTAAATGCTATTTTAAGTTTAAATAAACATTATTTAACTATTCAACCACGTGCAATTATCATAAAAAACTTGATTGATTTCAAATAAACACCATATTGTTTCAAACGTCTACTTGATCTTCAAACACTCTTGGCCGTCATTAATAATTGTAATAAGCTTCAACGAACATCAAATTGATCTTCAACAGTTAATAGACATCGACAAACGCTATAAATAGCTTAAATATACATCATATTCATATTCAATCACCTAAAAGCATTAAATCATATAATGAACATAATTAGATACGAGATAAATATTCAATCGCTTATAATCAACATTAAAGTCTACATTGCACTTAAACAAGCATCAAATTAATGTTCAACAACTTACAATCATGAAACAATATAACTAATACAATAAACCTCATATTGATCTTTATTGATTATAATCATTGTCAAACACTACAACACAATTAACAACAAATTTGATGGTCAATCATTTATATTCATCATTAAACACTATAATAAACTTTGGTTAAAATATAGTTTGTGTACATGATCATCAAACACAATCAATATAAGCATCATATTGATTTTTAAACATCAAATATGGTGTCCATACAGTTACAATCATCATTAAGCATAGTATCAAGTTCAAGAACTTATAATGATCATCAAAGACCAATATTAACTCAAATAAACATTATATTAAGTTCAAACATCATAATGATGTTCATTATATCAAATACCTTAATTAACTTAAATAAACATCAATTGGATGCTCAATCAATCATAATCATCATTAAAATCTAAATACCCATCAAAGTGATGTTCAAACACTTATAATATTAAACTTTTGGATCTATATTACAATTTTATACTAGCATAACTAATATAAACATCATACACATAGTATATTACACATATATATCATTCAAATATTAATAACACATATCAATAAACCCTTTAATTATCCCATTTTAAACTCTTATTACAATAATAATGACGTTCATATCACTTAGATAGTTATATATGAGCGAGACATTATAATTAATATACTTAAATTAAAGTATCTTCATATTTATATCAGTTCAAAACTTATAATATAATCTATTTACCCAATTTGACTCTTTATGTCTATAAATTATATGTATATGATATACAAACAACTTAATTTCAAATTTTCATAAACTTCGAATTTCGGCTCGAGCAATATTAAACATTAAACGATACAACTAGTTTTCTTTTATAAATTTGTATCCATTATACAACTTATTACAACTCCTTCTTAAACCATAATGAAATATGATCAAACGTTAGTCTGTCCGTTCTTTCTTTCAATCTTTCTCGTCGGCATCCGGATCTACATTGACGGGGTGGTCATATATATTACAGTACATAATATCATAGTAATCAAGACCGGAGCGGCAATCACACCGGACAACTAGGCCGATTCATGCATTGGCCCAATTAAGGAAACCAACCACCTAGGGCCGGCATACTCGTGGGTCAAACCATCAACCTACCGGTTGAATCATATAACCGTGACCCGGGCAAGTATTTATCAAACCGGTGTTATCGATGAGTTTTAAACAAGAACGATTCTTTTCTTTTTGCGGAATTTTCATGATTTGGATACTGAAATATTATGGAAATGGTTATGGATGGCATACTTTTTTTTTTTTTGAATATTACAATATCTTTTTTAATTTTCTGTAGTCGATTGAACCAATGACACACCGATTGAACCGGTGACCCGATGATTTTTTTATGCGAATGTCCGGTCCTGTTCCGATAACTAGGCGTAAAATATAAGATGTTTGTGTGTAAATATATATATAATACACTTTAAGTTTTTGTTATTTTTTTAATAGTATATACATAAAAAATAGAAAATAAAAACAAACAAACGTCAGGTTTGTTTAAAAAAAAAAAAAAAAAAAAAAGGTACTACCCGGTTCGTGATTGACAATAAAGCGACCCAGTTCGTGATTATTTGTTTCGGTTTGTTTTTTTTTATAAAAAAAAGTGGAAATGCTGATTGCCTTTTGAATTTAAACTAAAAAAAATAAAATTTAAAAAAGGGCATTAAAGGCATAGGAATTTGAGTAAAGAAAGAGAAGCTTATGTAGGTAAAAAAAAATTGTTGTAAACTCATTTAAGAAAAAAAAGTTTGAGATTGACTTATTTAATCAAACACCCCATTTTTGTTTCAACGGTTCAATCTCTGGAAATAAGGCGCCGACCTGACTGCTACGTTTTTGCTGTGTTTTCGGTGATATTTTTCAACAATTCTTGTATTTTGCATTCTTAGTTGATGCTTTGGTGTAGTTGAGTTGGTTGATGTGTTTGAAACACTTTTGTATCATATTTTGCTGATTAGTGGAGATTTTGTGGGCCTCGTCCTCGTGGTTTTTACTCTCTAGCATCGAGAGGGGTTTCCCACGTTAAAATTGTGGTGTTGATTTTCTTGTGTTCTCGTTTCTCTTTATTTGTGATTTGATTTCGTTGGGGCTGCCTCGTTTATTTCCGTTGCGTGTCATTGGGAAGACTTTGTGGGTATTTATGATACATTTGGTATTGCGATTGTTTGTTTTCCCAACAAGTGGTATCAGAGCCCCGGTTAGTTGATTTGGTTTTTGAGGTATTTTTGTGAACCTTTTTTTATTGGTGAAATGGAAGCCAACTTGAATATAATGTTCACTTTGAATGGGTCTAATTATTCCATATGGAAAAATAAAATGGAGGATCTTTTGTATGTGAAAAATTATTTCTTGCCGGTTTTCAGTACGGAAAAACCTGATGATAAAACAGATGAAAAGTGGAATTTGTTGCATAGGCAAGTTTGTGGTTATATTAGACAATGGGTTGATGATAATATTTTAAATCACATTAGTGAGGAGAAACATGCTAGGTTTTTGTGGAAAAAACTTGAAGACTTGTATGCCCAGAAAACCGGAAACAATAAGATGTTTTTTATGTATAAATTGATGAATTTGAGATATAATGATGAAACTCCTATGGCTGATCATTTGAATACTTTCTTGGGTATTATGAACCAACTTAATGCTATGGGTATTAAGTTTGATGATGAAGTGCATGGATGGATGCTTATTGGCACTTAACTGGAATCGTGGGAAATTTTTTAAAGTTCTCTATCTAATTCTACCCCAGATGGTGCTATGACCATTCATCTTGCTAAAACTAGTGTGTCGAAAGAAAAGACAAGGAGGAAGGCATATGGCGTTTCCTCACTATCGGATGTCTTGGTTACTGAGTCACAGGGGAGAAGTCAAAGTAGAGCTTCTAAAGATAGAGGTCGGAGTAGAAGCAAATCCAAGGACAAGTACAAAAATTTTGAATGCAATCACTGTGGCAAGAAGGGACACATCAAGAAATTTTGCTTTAAATTGAAACGGGAGAAAAAGGAAAACAGGGACAAGAAAGAAGATGAGAAGAATGAAGATAAAGTTAATACAGCTTCTTCTGATGATTTCCTTGTGTTTCAAGAGGTTGATGATATTATTCTTGCTGATGATATGACTAGTTGGGTTGTTGACAGTGGTGCTTCGGTCCATGCTACTTCAAGAAAAGAGTTTTTCACATCATACACTCCAGGTGACTTTGGTGATGTGAGAACGGCTCAGGATTTTATCTTAAAGTGTGCAGGTGTTGGAGATATTAGTTTGAAGACGTCTAATGGTACCAGACTGATTCTTAAACGGGTTAAGCATGTTTCAGGGATCCGGTTGAATTTGTTTATGTTGGTAGACTGTGTGATGATTGTTATGATAGCTCATTTTCTTGTGATAAGTGGATGCTCACAAAGGGGTCTTCAGTTTTGGCTAGAGGTACAAAGACATCTACACTTTTCTTCACTCAAGCAAAAGTTATTGTTGATGAGGCTCATGCAGTGGAGTCACGTGATGAGACTGAGTTGTGGCATAAGAGGTTATGTCATATGAGCTTGAAATAAATGATTGTCTTATCTAAGAAAAATTTATTGTCTTCTTTTAACAGTTTGCATTTGGAAAAGTGTGCTCATTGTCTTGCAGGGAAGCAATCTAGAGTTTCTTTTAAATCAAATCCACCTTCAAGAAAGTCAGAAGTACTTGAGCTTGTTCATTCTGATGTATGTGGTCCTATGAAGACAAGGACGCTAGGAGGTTCCTGCTATTTTGTGACTTTTAATGATGATCACTCAAGAAAAGTTTGGCTCTACACTTTGAAGTCAAAAGATCAAGTGTTAGACGTGTTCAAGCAGTTTCAAGTTTCAGTTGAAAGGGAAATTGGAAATAAGTTGAAGTGTATTCAGACTGACAATGGATGTGAATACAAAGGTTCATTTCATTATTACTGTAAGCAACAGGGTATCAGACATGAGAGAACTCTGCCAAAGACTCCGTAGGTGAATGGCTTGGCGGAGAGGAAGAACAGAACATTAGTGGAGAGAGTCAGAGGTTTGCTTTCACAAGACGGATTGCCTAAATCCTTTTGGGTGAAGCTTTGAGTACAGTGGTTCATGTACTAAATCTGTCTCCATATGTTCCTTTTGCGTAATGATGTTCCTCAGAAGGTATGGTCAGGAAAAGATGTATCTTACCATTATTTACGAGTTTTTGGTTGTAAAGCTTATGTTCACATTCCTAAAGATGAGAGGTCTAAGCTTGATACTAAGACTAAATAGTGTATTTTCTGGGTTATGGTCAAGATGAGTTTGGGTACAAATATTATGATCCTTTTGACAAGAAAGTGATTAGAAGCCGAGATGTTGTGTTTGCAGAGAATGAGACTTTGCAGGATGTTGATAAAAATCAGAGTTCAGCACCTCTGCCTGGTGATGGTTCAGCTGACTTGGAGATAATTTCTCCTACACCCATTGAGGAGCATGGTGCGCTTGATGACCGTGGTAATCACAGGATAATGTAGATAATGCAGTTGATATTGATCAGAACATTGACGATGATATGATTGAGGAACCAGTACTAGATGAGGCTCCACGAGTTATTCCCAAGAGATCTACTAGAGAGAGACACCCTTCTACTAGATATCCAGACACTGAGTATGTTTTGCTCTCAGATAGTGGAGAGCCTGAATGTTTTGAGGAGGCCATGGATGATGAAAATAAAGATAAATGGCTTGATGCTATGAAAGACGAGATGGAGTCTTTGCATGACAATCACACATATGAGTTGGTGAAATTGCCAAAGGGGAAGAAAGCTTTGAATAATAAGTGGGTTTTCAGAATTAAGAATGAAGACGGTAATTCTACACCTCGGTATAAGGCAAGATTAGTAGTCAACGGTTTTGGTCGGAGAAAGGGCATTGATTTTGGTGAGGTTTTTCTCATGTTGTGAATATGTCTTCTATCCGGATCGCTTCTAGGCTCAAGCAGTATAGTCTTGATTTGGAGGTTGAGCAGATGGATGTTAAAACAACTTTTCTTCATGGTGATTTGGAAGAAAACATTTGCATGGAGCAGCCAGAGTGCTATTCATCTTGGTAAGAATGCAGCATTTCATTCTAGGACCAAACACATTGATGTTCGTTATCATTGGATTCGGGATGTGTTGGAGTTGAAGTTGCTAGCACTTGAAAAAGTGCACATGGATGATAATGGTGCGGATATGTTGACAAAAGCGTTGACAAGAGAAAAGCTTGAGATATGTCTCTTTATTGTGGGAATGACGAATTCCTCCACAATGTCATGAGGAGAGATTTGTTGGATGGATCACCCTTTGTGGAGCCCAAGCCCACTAAATAATTGGAAAAATAATAATATGTCAAGTAGCATTTAAGGGAGCAAATTAGGTTATTTTTCCCCTAATCTTTTCTAATCTTCACAATAAAAAGAGAGGCAAAAGGAGAAAAAATTCGGATCTTTTGTTGGTGTTACAGCAGCAACTTTCTGGCGATGATCGGATATTGAAACGGACTCCGATATGCACGAAATTTTGAGGGCTTGTTCGCTCTCATTCTTCTTCAATATGAACGGTGTAATTTTTGTTTCAACGGTTCAATCTCCGGGAATAAGGCGCCGACTGACCTTGCTGCTGCGTTTCTGCTGCGTTGCTGTGATATTTTTCAACCACTCTTGTATTTTGCATTCTTAGTTGATACTTTGGTGTAGTTGAGTTGGTTGATGTGTTTGGAACACTTTTGTATCATGTTTTCCTAATTAGTGGAGATTTTGTGGGCCTCGGCCTCGTGGTTTTTACTCTCTAGCATCGAGAGGGGTTTTCCACATTAAAATTGTGGTGTTGATTTTCTTGTGTTTTTGTTTCGCTTAATTTGTGATTTTATTTCATTGGGATCGCCTCGCTTATTTCCGTTGAGTGTCATTGAAAAGACTTTCTGGTATTTGTGATACATGTGGTATTGCGGTTTGTTTGTTTTCCCAACACGTCACACCGTAAAGAGCGAACATCAATGCATTATAAACTACGAGGCCTCTCCGTGAGAACATCACAACCTCCTCTCTTTTTAGAAACTTTGAATTATTTGTCCTCTATTTCCACGTAAGATGCTTGCCACTCCTATCGAAGAATCTCCAAAAGCTGCATCAACATTAAATATCATAGTTTCCATAACAGTTGGTTCACATTTGTCGCCAAATTGAGGAGCTATAAAAGTCTCCAGATTATTCGAAAAATACCATAGTACTCATCTACTTCCGCTATAGACTATGATAGAATTTTATGTACATACACTTCTTCTTCTTACAACCAGTCGTTCCTCGCCTTCCATATGTTAGGTGTAGTGCCTGAAAGACAATTATGTAATTGTTTTAGGACAGAATTAATAATTCATTTTATTATATGCATGTATGCTAATAATTAAGACACTACTGAAAACCCTAAGTACATCGTCTATGTAATCACATAACTCAGTGTATGGCTATACACAAGAGGATTGAGTTAATGAGATGTACTTAAAATTAACTTAGTCCGTAGCGTTGATTAATCTGAGTACGGGTCTCATGATTAATATGCTAATAATGCGCCCTAACACTTTACGGTGTGATAGTCTTATCCGGATCGCCGGGTAATAGGGTACCTAGTGGGGCATTTATATATGATGATAATCATATAGTATTGGACCGATTTGATTTGAGTTCTCGATATAATTCCGTGATCGAAGTCTTATCGAATCACAAGATGATCATTTATGGATTAATCTCAATCTCGAGGTGATCATGCATAACCGCTTAGACTAGGGTAGGGTTTGATGTGTTAGTAAGGATCACTTCGTAGTATGTGTTCAAACACTCTCGTTGGCTCTATTCTCGAATGAGTGAGTAGTCCGTGGTTATCACGAGATATGGAATACATTCCTTCCTCGGGAAGTAGACGGACGCCTCTTTATTTGTTAATCCTAGAAACCGATCGATCCGCTGGAGTTCATGTTAGACTAATTAGCTACTAGTCCGGTATGTGAACAAATTGATCACTAGGGGTTAATGGTAAATAAGAATAATATGTTTCGAGAAGGGTTTACGGAAATATCTGGACTCGAAATGAACAGTCTATGGAGGATTTATCCGTATGTAATGATTATATCAGTGGACACCTTATCAACTCATGGTTGAGTGTAAGTTATCTATATTCGGCAGAGTTCAGTTTCGTGTTTATGGTGGTGTAATCCCGGAATTAATAGATTGAATATTATTGTTCTGTCTGACGGATAATATTATTCGATTTATTGTAGCTACTGAATATGGGTCCATGGTCCCCGACGTGGCTACTAATATAGCATATAGGTTTCGCGTCATTGCACCTCAATTATAATTAAATAGTTGGATTGGACTATTTAATTGATATGTGGATTAATTGTTTAGTTGGACTAGATAATTAAAAACATGGAAAAGACATTTTTCATGGACTCGATTCGTTTGGTGAATTTCGCCCATGACCTATTTAATTAGGTATTGGCGCCAATATGTATATATTATTAACAAGGAATTTGTTTTCTTGTGTTATTATATGACATGTGCTTAATTATTTATTGGTTAAATAACTAATATATTAGATAATGATCTTTTATTTATCCTAATTTGTTTGGGAAAATATTATATTTATCTTTTATGGAAAAGGATTTATTTGATTGATTATCCATTAATTAAATTAAATCATTGTGGAACAAGGATCTCTCCTATATAAGAAGAGTTCTCCATTGTACCAAAAAATGACTATTCACAAGAGAAATTGGCTGAAAATTTCGGCCTCTATTCTTAGGGTTCGAGTTGGAAAAATCTTCGGGATTTTTCTGGTAGCATATCGAGGAGGTCCGGCGGCGTGAAACACCATCCACCTGGTGGTGCTTTGAGACACACGCTGGAAGACTTTGGCTTCTCAACTTGTTCTTGACGTTTTCACCATAAAGGTTGGTGATCTAACCCCTCGTGAGGTTCGATCTATTTATTTATGTATTTTGGTTGACTAGATCTAGATCTTGTAGTTTCGCTGCAGAATCGGGTGGATCTTTGATCCATCCGGAGATATTAATCCTACAAGTGGTATCGGAGCCTTTGATCTATCAATCAAAGTATGTGAATTTTAGATCTCAGGAGTGAAAATTGCATGTTTAGATTGCATTGATATGATGATGAATGCTTTGATATGTTGTGGTTGAAGAGATGGATTGGGGTTGGTATTGTTTACTCGTTAGATCTATTGTAAACTCATATAAATTCGCTTATATGAGTATGGGAAATTTTGTAATTTCTATAAGTAGATATGTTTTGTTGTTGTTCCGCTTTTAATTTTTATTTTTCCCGGAGTTTGAGCCGTTGAAACGACAATCCATCCAGTCTTAATGAAGAATAAAAGTTGAAGAACATTCCTCAAAATTTTGTGACGATCGGAGTCGATCTCGATGTCCGATCGCTGCTTTAAAGTTGTCTTATGAATAAAAAAAACAGCAGGCATTAAAACCCTAGCTGTGAGTTCGTCGAATTTCTGGAAGAGATTGGACCGTTGAAACGAAGATCCGACCGTTCAGATCGACTACCATGGAGTTATGAACAAGCCCTAAAAATTTCAGGTCGATCAGGATTTGTCTCGATGCCCTATCGCCCCCCGGGAAGACATCGCTTCGCCGCGTTATAAACAGATGCAGCAGTTGGATCGGCGGCTTATCGGGATCAATTGGACCGTCAAAACTCAGATCCAACCATCCATATTCAAGTAGGAGGAGCGAAGAACAGGTCCATAAAGTTTCGTGACGATCAAAGTTCTTTTGGATATCCGATTATCGACAAAACGCAGCAGCAGCAGATCAGAAAATTGTAAACCCTAGTTAGGGTTTGTTTGTTTTTTTTTATAGGTTAGATACTGGGGTACCAACGATCCATCTCGGTGTTTAATTTTTCCGTTTATTTTTTCGTGTATGATCGAAATTATGTGATAGAAACCGAAAATTGCCATGACATGCATCATATCATGATTCCACCCAATGCATATATGTAGCTAGTTTATTTCGAATAAATTAGGCATGTATAACTCAGATAATTAGTTTACAGCTTATTTAATTAATATGTGGTAGTTAATTAATTAAGTAACTAATTATTAAAACCGAGGAACCGGATTTTTGTCAATCGTTACGATTTTAGTGATGGATTCTCGTGAATCCCACTTGGATAAATCGTTGAGCTTTTGGTGATGGCTTCTCGGTGAACCCACCTTAAATGCGTAAACGAGATTACGCTTTGGGAGACAATTTAGAAATCGGAGAATCTTAGTACATGGGTTCGAAATGGTCTAACCATGGTTGGGCGAGTTCAACCGAAGCTTCGCTCAATCGACTCCCTCCACGTGTGATGTACGTTATGATGCCAGCTCGACAGACTTAGCATAGCCGATAAGCCTTCGGGCTAAACGGGCTTTCTTGCCGGATTGGCCTCGAATCGTCACATATGTTCCAATGAATAAAACGGCGTAGGCTTGCCTACATAACCGACCCTGTTCGGAGTACTTTGATTTATTGTTTCTTATTGTCAAGACCGATACCGTAATTAGTAAACCCACCACTTTTTTCAAAATATTGAGTGGGAGCGGGGAAGGCGACAGCCGACCCCACGGCCTCTACTATAGGTGCAAGCACGTGAGAGAATGGTGACGCCTCGTGCCGCTTTGATTTCGGCCCCGTTGGGATGATGTTCACCGCTATCAAAATTCAAGGCTTGGTCTCCGAAAGGATAGGATTTCGGGTACTCGTCGGGTCACTGACCTGCCCCTCGTAAGCATACTCGGGGCGTACTCTGAGATCTGATATAGTAGGTCACACTCATTAAGCGTATTTTAGAAATATCTTGGCTAGAAAAAGGAAGGTAATCAATGATTAAAGTCCGGGATGTCTGATTCTCGTGGGATGTTCGATTCCCAATGTTTAATCATTGAGAGAGATTGTCTTAGTTTAACCGTCATAGTGCTGATATCGACCCTCTCGGACGGTACTATGCGAGGTTAAATCCTTGGAATGGTAGGATAAACTTTTTATAGTTCATTATTCCTAAAATAAAAATCTAGTAGTGAAAATTTATTTTTGAATTTAATTTTCTGTCATTTTATTTACAACTAAATCTCTAGGCTACTAAACTGTTAGTAATAGGACTTCATTAAAAATGTGGAGAGTAACAAGTACGTTGTAATTATCAATAAATGCAGTTAATTTTTCGGAAGAGATTTTTCCCTTGAGCCTTTAAAAACTTAAGTTACATAGTATAGGTATGTCACGAGTGTCACTCGTGTTGAACGAGAGACGACCATACTTAGTTTACAAAAGATGATATAGGACTATCAGACAAATTCTGTTAAGGGTGAAAATCTATGAATTATAAGGATATATTTTACGATGTTTTTCCCTCTATGTTGTGTAATTTGCATAATAATCGGTCTTCGTATTAAAATATTGAGCAAACGATGTTTTTAAAGACTTAATCGCAATATTGATATAATTATGTGGTTTTATGGTTAAATTATGATTATTTGGACTTTATTACAGTTGCGATATTTTCCATGTGTTACAGGTGAAATTTCGTGGTTCAAATGATGATCAAAAGAGATCAAAAATCGAGCTAAGTTGATTTGAGAAAGAGATAATGATGTGGAGTGAAGAAAAGAGATAAGTATGCGAGAATCCCATTCAAGTCGCACTGAACGAGCGTCTATACTCCGTCCATATTGGACGAGCGTCCGGAAATTCAGACGGGCGTCCATAAAAGCGATTTTGGTACTGAGAGCATGAATGGAAGATGAACGAACGTCTGCAGAGAGTTCAAGAGTTTCGAACGCTCGTCCATTATAGTGAACGCTCGTCCACCAGACCGACTTACCCAAACCGACTTTGGAGGCTATAAATACGAGGCTATTTTCACACATATGGGAGAGAATTCGACATCATACAAACCCTAAACCCTAGGGGCGGCTAAGGCTGCGTTTTTACTTCTTTTTCTTTCACTTTTATGCAACTTTAAATTAGATTAGTTTAGAGCAGTTTCTATGTTCTTTTTCTGCAAAACGGAGTTGCTGAGGATGTCCAGGAGCTAAAGCTTCAATCAAACGAGAATTGTGAAGCCATCAATTTGGATTGATTTCTGTATTTCAAATATACTGTGAGTTATTTATTCAAGGTTGTTTCTTATTTATGTTTATCCGTGTTTAATTGCGTTTATATCGGAAGATTTGCATGTATGATATGTGTTTATGTTTGATGGAAGTCATGATAAACCTTTAGATCACCATAGACAAGAATAGTCCTTAGATTTATAATAACGGAAGTTAGTAAGTCTAATCACTAGATTTAAACGTAAAAGTTGACACCTTTGATCTTAAAACGCGTTAATCTAGCATTGGAAGATACTAGGTTAATAGACGAATCACCTAAGGAATTAGGGTTCATGTTTAGGTAAGGTGAATCACAACCTAGATAAATACCACATATAATCGAGATAGGAGATCAATACTTGTTGATAGGTGGATCAATCCTCGTTTGCCTTTTACCATTTGATTTTAAATCCTTGCAACTTAAGTCTTGTTTCGCTTCGTTAATTTACTTTTGCGCGTTAGTTAGTTTAGTTAATAAGTTCGTTCGTATCTTTCCTAGCCTTGGATAATCTCCTCTGCTCTAGTTTATTTTCGCAATCTTTGTTTAGATTAATTCACTGCTTAGTGTAGTTCGTGACATAGTTAGTTAAAACAACAACTAGGATTTACAATCGCCTAGTTCCCCGTAAGATCGACCCGGCATTAGCCTCTCAGACTACGATCCTTGCACTTGAGGTTAACCGGTTTTATTACTTGTTTACTTTGTATTAATAAAATCCGAACAAGTTTTTGGCGCCGTTGCCGGGAACCGGACGGTTGCCTAGTTTTTGTTTTTAATTTTCTCGCTTTTCGTTAGTAATTTAGTGTTTAGTCATCTTCATCTTCGTTGATTAATTTCTATCTCACCAATAGTTTAGCATAGATTTTGCTTGTAAGTTTAGTCTCTGTTTTGTTTTCGTGCTCGTTTCTTTTCATTCGCTTCCAGGTGGACGAGCGTCCGGTTATCCCGACGCCCGTCCAGTTCTTCAGGCAGGCGCCCGTCCACCTTCTTGGATGCCCGTCTGTCCTGCTGCTGTCCCAGGTTTGTTTTCTCTCTCTCGTGATAATTTTTGTTCCTCCTTTTTAGCTAGGTTGTAGTTCAGTTTATAAGTGTTTTGCATAATTTATAATCTTTCTAGTTTTAAATCTTATCTAATCTCCTTTACGTTTTTAGTTAACTACTAGGCAAATTTATTTTCCTTTTCCTAGCTTATGTGTTTTACTGTTTTCATAGTTATCGTTTTTAGTTTCTTGTTCTCGTTTTAATTTTGCTATTAGTTGGTTATAGATTAGTTTAATAGGGTTTTTAGTAGTTAGTTTTTATAGCTTGTAACTAAGTTTTCCTGTTTTAGTTCTTTTGTTTTTCTTCTTGTCTCTTCTCTGATAATCTTTTCTACCTCTCTTTCCCCTCTGTCTTTTTTAGGGTTTAGATTTTTAGGGTTTTAAAGATTTGAGTTTTGGTGATTAGTTCTTTCTTCTTTCTCTTCTTAACCCCCCTTCTTTTCTGCTTTTTTTTTATCTTTTTACATCTGGACGAGCGTTTAAGATTTTGGACACCCGTCCACTGTAAAAATTTCAATTTTGTATCAATTTCGACCCTTAGACAAGCGTTCATAATTTTGGACGCCCGTCCACGGACATTCTGAAAGACCGGACGAGCCTTCGCTTTTGAACGCCTGTTCGGTCAAACTCGACAAACGCTTCGATCACATCGTGGACGCCCGCTTGTTCCTCCTTCTTCTTACTCTTGTTCTTCTCATTTCCATAAGATGCGGCGATGGGTTGAATCGATAAAATGGTTGCGTTTGGTAACCCATAACACCGTAATTGTAATATCCGAATGGGTAGGATAGGAGCCGTAATTGTAGTATGGATTCATTATCGCAAACAGGAAACAACACGAACACAATCACGGCAACTTGTCACTACCACTACCGAAGTAAATGGTGTGACACTTCAACAACAACAAAATAAAACAAACTATACATAAATAAATAAATAAAATAAGAAAAACGACCTAATCCTAAGAACTTAACTAACTTACAAGATATCAACCCGATTCCCCGGCAACGGCGCCAGAAAACTTGATCGGCCTTTTCTAAGTGTCCAATCTCACCGCAAAGTGTACCGGGTCAATCAGAGCCTAGAATTGGTGAGTCAAGGTCGTATCCCACAGGAATCTGGTCGAGTACCAAAGTCGGTCTCGCCCCTAGTTCAGCCAACACAAATATTGAAGACGGTGATTTGTCGATCACCGGTTCTACAAACTAAATATGCACAAAACGAAAAGAGTTTAAAACTATATAAAAGAGATAGCCGAGCTATGATCCAATCGACTACTATCGAGCCCTAACTCAGAACTGTAAGTGATTTTGATATACTCTAATGTTCTTGACATTGTTAAAGGATGTCGCCTCCTATTTCCAAACTAAGCGCCAATTTCAACAACCTAGTTTCCTATGTCGAATTCAACAAAGTCACCGACCGGATTTAATCGACTCAACACGGTTCACGCCTCATGAGACGCTCGAAAAGTCGATACAAACCTCACAACGAAACCGAGTCTGAACAACTCAGTCGGTTTTACACAGTGATCCTAGAACCCCTTTTCCCGTATCCTCTCGCAAAATACATATGTAAAGAAGACGCGTGAAATACGATTATTGAGTCGCGAGTTCAATAAAAGTCATTTACGAATAAGTTCTAGAACGATAACAACACCGAGAATCTAACAATCAACACATCAAAATCATTCCAATCAACAAGCTAGAGGTTCGATTTCGAAGACTATCACATATCTCGGCTATAAAATGATTACCTACTCATTATACTAAGCAAAATATAAGGAAACAACAACAAAAGTTAACAAAGATAAAGATCGGAAGCAAGGAGAAATTGAAATTACCGAATCGAGACGAAGAACACCTGAAGAAAAACGAAATCCAAACTGAAATTCCAATAGCTAGTAGCACCGATCTTCGGATTACAACAACATAAAACTAATCTAAGCTAAAACTATATACAAATCTAATCTAAGCTAAGAAAAGGTGAAGAAAAACGCTGAAAATGTTGAAAAAATCGATCTAAAAGAGGAGAGAAAGATCTAGATCAAATGGGGGGGTATTTATAGTGTTTTTGCAGATCTGACTGTTAGGCGTGCGCCTAGGAAACCTTAGGCGCACGCCTAGCTCACTGAAATCACGTACTGAAACATTTGGCCTTCTTAGGCGCGTGCCTGGCTGACACACCCTCAGTAAATAGGCCATAACGTTGTGTGTAGACCTCTAAATAGAGTGATTCAAAATGCGTTGGAAAGCTAATGAAATTGTCTACAACTTTCATGAAGATGTCCAGCCCAGAAAATGCCTCCAAGGTGGATCAAAATGCAGATCAATGGAAGGTATGGTTGTAGTACCAACACGCTTTGATCCGCTTGAACGCTTAAGCTTCGGGCACATGTTCCAATCCTCGATCTCGCCTCCGGACATCTCAAACACCTAAGTCCTGTACAAAATCACTACAAATACCACACATAATCCCTACAGGACACTAGGGTGACCGAGAGTATAGTAAATTACACCGAAAAAGACCGAGAATCCCGGACTTTACGTCCTAGGTCCCGAAATGATAACCAAGGTGTAAATACATCAAAATACAACCAAATGTCTCAGAAAACATATAAAACGAGGTATAAACGGGGTATAATTACATAGAAAATGATAGCCAATTTGATTCTCATCAACTACCCCCTACTTAGCGTTTGCTCGCCCTCGAGCAAAGATGAGCGATTCAAAAATAAAGATGGAGTCAACATTGAAATCATACATTTAGTCTATAAGAATTGAAATGGTAAAACACAAGTAATTGACACAAATGCATAGGATTTAAGTTCTACCTTGCATTGAGAAAAGAATGTGTGTGTGTGAATAGCTTCTTCAACATTTATCACCAATGACCGGTTTAGATTATAGACGATAATGTACCGGGCTACACCATAGGCTTATACGTCGTAAACATCTCCACTAATCGAGGTCAATCAAAGTCTAGTACGGTCGAGCAGGACTTGAAGGGTTATAATGTTAAGCTAGGGTCGGGGCTAACGAAAGGATATTTACGATAAAAAAAGAAAGAAGAAAGTGCAAAAGAGCTTTAACCGAGACATATACACAAAACTCGTTATCACTTCGCCTTCAATCTTCCGAGTATTTACAACTTCGAAACCAAACCCTAACTTCAACTTCATAATATACAATACTACACAACACTTTAGTCCACTTTTGGACTTATAACAAACTATAAATATGTACATTTACCACTTCTATTTTTTTCTTTTTTTTTTTTTTCTTTTTTTTTCTTCTCCTTATATACATCAAAATTCGAACAAGACCGAAACCGACACATTGTTACACTCCTCGTTCGAAATAACTCGTAAATTACGACTCCATACCATTACTTACGTCTCAACAATACCTCGCAACATTGTAAAAATGTGCGGAACGAACAAGCTCAATTGCAAGGTAATCAAGGGTACGTAGACTGAAATAAAGTTAGGGACATCGATTTTCACGGGTTAGTAACACGAAGGCTAGTTCGGGTGGGCCTAACCACCCTACAAAAGGCTTAGAGGGGTAACAGTGGATATATGTATAAGGATGGCCTTTGGCTCTGGTCGGGTCAAAATAAATGCCAAAACCGTCATCCCGCACTCTAACAACGACGACCTTTCTATTTCGCCTCAAAGTTACTAATATAAGTTCTAGGTAACCGGTCATTAATAACTACCATAATCGCTCACTAGTCAAGGTGATTCATGAAGTCGGTTAACGTGATAGAACTACATCATTCCTCAAAACAAGATCCCAACTCAAATGAAATGCATTCAAATAATCACTATATATTTAACCAAAGCAATACTATAGGCTCAATGTATCAAAACCAATGTCAAAGGCATCAAAATTTCTAAAAACGACTCATTTACACCAAAGGGATAACAATCACTAAGTATAACTCGCTCCACATGAAAACAAAACATCAAGCTAAACCAACCACCCCTACTTTAAAACGAAACACTAATGGTAAGTGGTAGAAAAGTTAGCTTACAACCGAAAAATACGCGAGTACGATCATGTGGCATCCGCAAATGTCCTCCTGTGGTACAGACTTATAAAATATACACAACCAACACCAAAGGTGTACAAGTATGGAGAATAACACAATGAAACTACCCGGATTACCATAACTCATCAAAACCAAAAACACCAAACTAACCCCCCAAAACACACTTCTTCGAGTTATATTACAACAAAACTTACCCGAAGTATCAAAATAGAAACTAAAGAAACACAGTGAAACATGAGGGGAAAGAAAAGCATTAAAAACACATTCTGAGTTTTTAGTCCTCAGCTCGACTTTCTACCCCGAACTATGTCAAGGATAGCTATACCAAAGGAGAGCAAACCGTTGCTTCTCCCTAGCAAAATCATAGGAATTGAGCACCCCTTGAAAATGAAACAAAAGAAATATGGGGCTCAATCCCCACCACCATGAATGGTTCGATGAATCCGCTGTACGTAACAACGAATTCACTTTCCCGAACTAAAACGTATCCCAACTAACAATGACTCTAGCACCAAGTATGAACAAATAGCTCAACATCAACAACAAACTCAATAGGTGCACCCTCAAGATATAACAATAGGGCTAAATGAAGACGGAACAGTGACTCAATAGATACAAGAGTCATACCATCCTCGTAGTGTTCCTCCGGGTGATTTCAATCATACTTTCTTGCTCTCTCCTATCAAACTCCTCAAACAAAGAGTTGCACTTCAAGCTCCAAGTTTCGTATGGCTGTTTGCATTGCAATCCGCTATCTCGAAGCTCATTATGGTGCTCTTGGACCACTTTACTCAACTCTTCAACAATTTGCTCAAGTGCCATCCGTTGCTCCATTGAGGTCTCTCGATTCGGAGGTGGAGAAGTATCGAGTTGTTGATCAAAGTAACTCGGGCATTATCCCACTCATTTCCATAAGATGCGCGTATGGGTTGAACTCGATAAAATGGTTGCGTTTGGTAACCCATAGCACCGTAATTGTAATATCCGAATGGGTAGGATAGGAGCCGTAATTGTAGTATGGATTCATTATCGCAAACGGGAAACAACACTTAACACAATCACGGCAACTTGTCACTACCACTACCCAAGTAAATGGTGTGACACTTCAACAACAACAAAATAAAACAAACTATACATAAATAAATAAAAAATAAGAAAAACGACCTAATCCTAAGAACTTAACTAACTTACAAGATATCAACCCGATTCCCGGCAACGGCGCCGTAAAACTTGATCGGCCTTTTCTAAGTGTCCAATCTCACGGCAAGTGTACCGGGTCAATCAGAGCCTAGAATTGGTGAGTCAAGGTCGATCCCACAGGAATCTGGTCGAGTACCAAAGTCGGTCTCGCCCCTAGTTCAAGCCAACACAAATATTGAAGACGGTGATTTGTCGATCACCGGTTCTACAAACTAAATATGCACAAAACGAAAAGAGTTTAAAACTATATAAAAGAGATAGCCGAGCTATGATCCAATCGACTACTATCGAGCCCTAACTCAGAACGTAAGTGATTTCGATATACTCTAATGTTCTTGACATTGTTAAAGGATGTCGTCTCCTATTTCCAAACTAAGCGCCAATTTCAACAACCTAGTTTCCTATGTCGAATTCAACAAATTCCGACCGGATTTAATCGACTCAACACGGTTCACGCCTATAAGACGCTCGAAAAGTCGATACAAACTCACAACGAAACCGAGTCCGAACAACTCACCGGTTTTACACAAATGATCCTAGAACCCCTTTTCCCGTATCCTCTCGCAAAATACATATGTAAAGAAGACGCGTTAAATACGATTATTGAGTCGCGAGTTCAATAAAAGTCATTTACGAATAAGTTCTAGAACGATAACAACACCGAGAATCTAACAATCAACACATCAAAATCATTCCAATCAACAAGCTAGAGGTTCGATTTCGAAGACTATCACATATCTCGGCTATAAAATGATTACCTACTCATTATACTAAGCAAAATATAAGGAAACAACAACAAAAGTTAACAAAGATAAAGATCGGAAGCAAGGAGAAATTGAAATTACCGAATCGAGACGAAGAACACCGGAAGAAAAACGAAATCCAAACTGAAATTCCAATAGCTAGTAGCACCGATCTTCGGATTACAACAACATAAAACTAATCTAAGCTAAAACTATATACAAATCTAATCTAAGCTAAGAAAAGGTGAAGAAAAATTAAAATGCTGAAAAATCGATCTAAAAGAGGAGAGAAAGATCTAGATCAAATGGGGGTATTTATAGTGTTTTTGCAGATTCGATCGTTAGGCGCGGCGCCTAGCAAACCTTAGGCGCACGCCTAGCTCATCGAAATCACGCATCGAAACATTTGGCCTTCTTAGGCGCGCGCGCCTGGCTGACACACCCCCAGTAAATAGGCCATAACTTTATGTGTAGACCTCCAAATCGAGTGATTCAAAATGCGTTGGAAAGCTAATGAAATTGTCTACAACGTTCATGAAGATGTCCAGCCCAGAAAATGCCTCGAAGGTGGATCAAAATGCAGATCAATGGAAGGTATGGTTGTAGTACCAACACGTTTTGATCCGTTTGAACGTTTAAGCTTCGGGCACATGTTCCAATCCTCGTATCTCGCCTTCCGGACATCTCAAACACCTAAGTCCTGTACAAAATCACTACAAATACCACACATAATCCCTACAGGACACTAGGGTGACCGAGAGTATAGTAAATTACACCGAAAAAGACCGAGAATCCCGGACTTTACGTCCTAGGTCACGAAATGATAACCAAGGTGTAAATACATCAAAATACAACCAAATGTCTCAGAAAACATATAAAACGAGGTATAAACGGGGTATAATTACATAGAAAATGATAGCCAATTTGATTCTCATCAACTGACCGAGCTTACTAAAGGCATGGTCAACAGCTCTTCTGGTGGGGCTTTCCTCAAAAAGACACCTGATGAGGGATGGGCATTGTTCGAGGACATTTCAAAATACAATTATGCTCCCTCCTATCAGGCTATCCAAGCTCCTCCTCCTCCTCCCAAGGTGGAGGAAGTCAATGTTCAAAGTCTGATAGCCATGCTGCAAAAGCAGATGGCAAGTCCTCAAGTTCCAAACCCGATTAATAAGACTCCTTCGTTTCCGCAGAACCCTCAGGTTCAGACAAAAAAATGTTGGCGACCGCCACATGTTTGGCCAATGTCAATTTCAGTCCCTCCGCTCACCAAGTCAATGTCGTTTCATAACAATGGACAGAATAACCCAATCACATGCCAAGTATGTGATGATCCGGGCACATCGCCGCTTCATCCCATGATTGGGCGAATGTGAAATTAATGCTTTCTCGCCGCCTAATCCGAGGTTCAATAACCACCCTTCCGCCGTAATAATTTTCAAAACCAGGGCTTCGCCGTAATCCGAGCTTTAATTCAAATCCAAATTTCAATCCGAGCTTTAATCAAAATCCAAACTTCAACAGAAACCCTGGATTCAATCAGAACCAGAACTCCAATTTCTCAAATCATACTCAACATTTCAATCAGAATTGGCCCGCCAATTCTAATCCTCAGTTTCAAACTCGGCCTAGCCAGCCATCTTCCCAGAACTTCCAAAACTCTCAAGGCCCCTCCCACTCAAATGAAATAAAAGCCGAATGGAATTCATTTCGGGAGGAGCAAAGCAGGACGATGAAAAGTCTTGAGAGGCAAATCGGGCAGCTGGCTGAGCAGTTAGCTTCCAGACCGTCAGGGCAGCTGCCCAGCTTTACGGAAAAGAATCCAAAAGGCGGTCAAGTTGCTCAAGCCGAACTGAGTAGCAGCCAATGCACTGACCTGGTACCTTCAACTCCGTACGGTAAAGAAGAGGCCAGTGCAATGAGTTTAAGAAGTGGCACTCAGCTGAGTGGTCCCCCTGGCTTCCAGGGAAACCACTAGCCCCTCCTGCCCATTATGGTGCAGGAGGGGAAGTTGAGCACCCATTATCCCCTGTCCTACATGAGCACACTCGGGTGGCTGATCCCCCGAGAAATGAAAGAGTTGAAACACCTCAGGTGGCTGAACCCCTGAGGAAAGAAGATTCGGTTGAGAGTCAGGTGGCTGATCCCCTGACCAATAAGAAATCTGAAAAAGTGGTGAGGTGGAAAGATCTGGAAGACAAGGCCGTAAGTGCATCCTCAAAGAAAGTCTTTTCTGAGAGTGACCTTAAAAAGCTTCCATTCCCACCTAGAAAAAGCAACATTCCCTTGCATGAAGATAAGAAGTACGGAAAGGTGCTTAATTTGCTGAAAAATACTCAGGTTAATCTTCCACTCTCAGAAGTTTTGGTTGAAATGCCTAAGTATACTAAGTTCATCAAGGATGTTGTTTCTTCTAAAAAGAAGTTAGCAGACATGGATCAAGCAATTGGTGAAGACTGCGCGATGGTCAATTATCAAGACTTACCAACCAAGAGGGGCGACCCAGGAAAATTTGTGCTCACATTGCAGATGGGAGGCCTAGTCTTCCCAAATTCTTTATGTGACCTGGGTGCCTCCATCAGCTTGATGTCGTTGTCTGTTTGCAATCAGCTTGGTTTACAAGATCTTCTAGAACCCGCCACCATGAACCTTCAGTTCGCCGATAGATCTTCCAAGAAAGCTTCAGGGGTCCTGAAAGACGTACTAGTTCGAATTGATAGGTTTACCTTTCCAGTTGAATGGTACCTCTTAGATATGGAGAAAGGCGAGGATGTTCCCCTAATTCTTGGAAAACCCTTCCTTTCTACAGCTAGAGCCCTCATCGATTGTGATGGTGGGCAAGTAACTATTCGAGTTGGTGACCAGGAGGTGAGCTATAGTGTCTCTAAATCCATTCAAGTACGCTCTGGTTCTCCAACCGGATTTTCCATTGAGGAGTCATTTAATGACTTCAATGACTGTATGGACGAGCAAGTCAAGGGTGTGGAAGTGGAATATGAGCGATTGATCGATAATTTGAATAGTCATGGTGTGGTTAATCTAGATCAATTAGCAGCTGACTTTGAGGATGAGCTATTAAGAGAAGAAGCTTTGGTAGTGGAGCCACTAAGTAAGCTCAGCGATGTTGAGTTGAAAAGTGAAGGGCTTAAATCAAGTTTAGAGGATCCCCCCGCAGATCTAGTTCTGAAGCCGTTGCCTAAACATCTTAAGTATGTGTTCCTACGTGAAGGTGACAAGCTTCCCTTGATCATATCTCGCCAAGTCGTCTCGAATAAGAGTTAAATCTGTTAAACGCCTTAATAAACAACGAAAAAGCCTTTGGATGGCGGTGGGAGATATCCGAGGAATATCTCCGACATCTGCATGCACAAGATCAAGACTAGTGAGGGTGCTAAATGTGTACGACAAAACCCCAAATGAGGCTTAACCTCACATGCAAGAAGTAGTCAAGAAGGAGATCATTAAGCTTCTAGAGATATGGGTATCATTTACGCCATTGCGGACAATGAGTGGGTGTCCCTGGCTCTGTAGTTCCCAAAAAGGTGGAATTACTATTGAGAATAATGAGAAGGGAGAAGAGATAGCATTGAGGCTCGTTACATGTGCTATAGAGTCCAGATTGACTATAGAAAACTCAATGAGGTCACAATGAAAGATCATTTCCCTTCCCTTCATTGACCGGATGCTTGAGCGCCTGGTGGGGCACGCGATTCTCTGCTTCCTGGATGGATATTCAGTGGTACTTTCAGATACCCATCGATCCTATTGACCAAGTGAAGACCACTTCACACCGCCCGTATGGTACATTCGCTTATAGGCGGATGCCATTTGGTCTCAGTAATGCCCCACCACCTTTCAAAGGTGTATGATGGCTATCTTTGACGGGCTAGTTGAAAAGTGTATGGAGATTTTCATGGACGATTTTTTTCGGTCTTTGGTCAATCCTTCGATGATTGCCTCGCTAATCTTGACCAGGTGTTATCTAGATGTGTGGAAAAGAACTTAGTACTCAATTGGGAAAAATGCCATTTCATGGTGGATGAAGGAATAGTTCTTGGCCACAAAGTGTCGCCCAAAGGTATTGAGGTAGATAGGCTAAGGTGGAAACCATCGAGAAGATGAGTTATCCTAAGAATGTTCGCGAAGTCGAGGTTTTCTCGGACATGTCGGCTTCTATAGGAGATTCATTCAGACTTTTCAAAGATCGCCAAGCCCCTTTCTACCTTACTTAAGGAAGACGTTGAGTTTGACTTTGATGATAGCCGCAAGCAAGCGCTCGAGGAGCTTAAGAGTCGATTAATCCGCTCCACTACTTATATCGCCTCGACCGAACTTACCCTTTGAGCTTATGTGTGACGATCAAACTATGCAGTTGGTGCGATCTTAGGCAAAAGCTTAATGGAAAGTTCCAGCCCATCTATTACGCCGCCGCACACTAAATCCTTCTCAAGTTAACTACACGACCACCTTTGAAAAGGAATTATTAGCCGTAGTATTCGCTATGGATAAGTTTCGTGAGTTACTTGTCGGGTGCTCAAGTGATTGTGTGGACTGATCACGCCGCTTGCGGTATCTAATGACTAAGAAAGAGGCTAAAACCGCTTATCTGCGTTGGATACCGACCTCCAAGAGTTTGATGTTCAAATTAAAGATAAAAAGGCGTTGAGAACGTAGTGGCGGATCATGTTTCTAGGATGTTAAGTGAGGAAAAGGGTGATCCCGATGATATAGATCTTTACTTTCCTCTAGAAAACATCATGTTGATAGATGGATGCTCTCAGACGCTCCTTGGTACTCCTCCATTGTCAATTACCTTCATTCCCAATATCTCGATCTCGAAATGTCTTATCAAGAGAAGAAGAAGTTCTTCTCTCGATATGAAATCTTCGTTTGGGATGAACCTTTCCTCTTCAAAATCAGTAAAGATGGTTTGCTAAGGAGGTGTGTTCTCGAACCGAGCAACGCGATATAATCGAGCAATGCCATAGTGGACCCATTGGTGGTCATTTTGGTCCTTGGAAAACGGTTGCGAAGATCTTCCAGATCCGGTTTCTATCGCCCACGATCTTTAAGGACACGGAAGCTTTCAGTAAAGCTTGCGATAGGTGCCGAGAACCGGTACTCTAACAAGGCGGTTTGACATGCCATTGAAACCCATTCTTGAATGCGAAGTCTTTGATGTATGGGGGATTGACTTTATGGGTCCCTTCCCATCTTCCTGCGGGAATAAATACATCTTAGTCTGCGTGGATTATGTATCGAAATGGGTAGAGGCAATAGCCACTCCTCACAATGATCATAAAACGGTCATGAATTTTCTAAAGAAGAATATCTTTGTGAGGTTTGGATGTCCACGAGCCTTGATTAGTGATGAAGGGACACACTTTTGCAACCGACCTTTGGAAAAAGTCCTTGAGAAGTATGGTGTTCGTCGTAAAATCGCACGCCATATCATCCGATGACTAGTGGTCGAGTTGAGCGAAGCAACCAGAGCTTGAAGAAGATCCTCGAGAAAGCAAGTGAGAAGTCATAGAAAAGATCGAGTCTAAAGTTGGATGATGTACTACGCGATATCGAATCGCCTATAAGACCCCCATGGGTACATCACCCTACCAGAAGGTTTATGGTAAATCGTGCCACTTGCCAGTTGAGTTAGAGCACAGAGCTTATTGGGCTACAAAGTTTCTTAACTTCGATTCCCAAGCCTGTGGAAAACACCGACTGCAGCAGTTGCATGAGTTGGACGAGTTTAGGCTTCAGGCTTACGAAAGTGCCAGGATCAGTAAGGACAAAATGAAGCTACTCCACGATGCTAAGATTAAGAAGAGAGAATTTCAAGTCGGAGAACAAGTTCTTCTATACAATTCTAGGTTACATTTGTTTCCCGGAAAGTTGAGGACACGTTGGTCCGGCCCCTTTGAGATTCTCCAAATCATTCCTGGAGGCATTCTAGAACTTCGTGGTTCAAGTTGGAGAGCAAGTGTTACTATACAATTCCAGGTTACATTTGTTTCCTGGGAAGTTGAGGACACGTTGGTCTGGTCCATTTGAGATTCTCCAAATCATTCCCGGAGGCGTTCTAGAACTGCGCGGTTATGGCGATCAACCGTTTCGAGTTAATGGCCAAAGGTGCAAGCACTATATCGGTGAACCTAAGGATAAGCCTTTGATTGTTAAATTCCTCGATATTCTCGGATGTGGTGTTACACGAGTCGATGAATTAGACGAGTTGTCACCCGACTTGTTCTCCGAGGATGACGGTAGTCGTAGATGTGAAGAAGTTCTAGCGGGCAGTTGGGATATGGAGGAATATGAAAGGAGCAAAAGCTTAAACGTCATCGATGAGAGGAATTTTGAGAGGAAGAAGTCAACCATGGGAAAGGTTAAACGTGTTTGGAAAGCTGCCGAGCATTAATCCCATGCGCGTAAGATCTTGTTTCGCACCAAACCATCATGAGAGCTTACACGAAGTAATGGTGGCGAAAAGTGAAATGGCCTCGACCCAGCCGAGCTTAATTGGTGTCGAGCTAACGACGTAAACCAAAAGCGCCACTAGGGGGCATCCTAGATATCCAATCTTGTTTTAGTTTTCCTTAGTTCTTTTTTGCTCAGTATGTTGTTTTAGTTATTTTAGTTAGTTTTACTAAGCTTTTATGTTTCTATCTCGCCAAGAGTTGCTTTCTAGATATGGATTTTTATGGAGTTCGCCCCGAGGAGTTCCCACTCATTAGTCGGATCCCGCCGATCCTGATAGATGGTGGACCGGGAGGCACTATAGTTCTTCATGTAGATTTTGACATTAGCACTCAGGTTAAGACCATCACGTACGTTATCATAGTTCCACCTTGTTCGGGAGGCAGCGATTTCACGACTGAGGAGTTGCAGGAGGCCATAGGACGTCCTTACACGATCCTTAATGATCCTATGCTGACGGATTTGGCACTGGTGCTGCGGGCTGAGCATTTCAGAGGTTCTGAGGTAGCTGGTGATGATTGGTGTTTGCAGGATGAGTACGACTTTCCTCCGGCTATCGACATGCTTCGACGTCTCATTCGCTTAGTGGATTGGGACGAGATCTACGCAGACTAGTGATTTCTTAGTTAGTTTTGTCTTCGTCGAGCCCCGACGTAAAATGAAAGCGCTTAGTAGGAGGCAACCTACTGTTTTAGTTGTGTTTTTCTTTTAATTTTTCTAGTTATTTTATGTCTTCGTTATTTCATTATTGTACTCGTTTGAATTTTATCAAGTATTAATGAAAACTTTCGATTTTATTTCCTTATGTGTGAAAAATGAAATTGTGTGAGTTTCTCTGATGGACGCCCGTTCATTAGAAATGAATGCCCGTCCGTTTTAAAATTCTCAACTCTGTATCGTTTTTACCAAGTCAGACGTTCGTCCAAGAATATGGACGCCCGTCCAGTTCGTGACATAGTTAGTTAAAACAACAACTAGGATTTACAACTGTCTAGTTCCCCGTAAGATCGACCCGGCATTAGCCTCTGTACTACGATCCTTGCACTTGAGGTTAACCGGTTTTATTCCTCCTACTCCTGTCAATGACTCTATTGTCCGAGAGTTCTATGCAAACTTTTCTGAGGCGGACTTAGATGAAGAGTATGTTATGGTGCGAGGTGTCAAGGTTCCTTTTTCTGCTAAGGTCATAAATGAGAAATACAAGTTGTCTGTTTTCGAGGGTTTAGACTATCAAGAGGAGATTGCTCGGAGGCAACATGAGGATGGTCGAGATCCCATGGAGGAATTGCGTTTGAAGGTTTGTCCGGATGTGGCGTGGGTGTTGAGGCCCACTGGTGCAAGGAAGGAGTTGATCACTACGACTTGGACCGACGATTGGAGAGTCCAATGCCGTTTTATTCAGAGTCGTTTGATCCCGAAGAATAATCTTACTCATTTTCAGATTAGTGATCTTGGGATGTTGTATGCATTAGCGTTCGGATTGAATGTTGATGTAGGTCAAGCCTTATTCGATGAGATTTCCATGAACCAGAAGGTATACACACGGAGTTTGATAGTTCCACATTTGATTCATCAGTTATGTCTCGATGCAGGAGTTTTAGAGTATGCAGCGGACCATAAGACCAAGAGTTACCCCCCTATTCGTAGAGAGAAGGCTGTTCCCGTTTCTGAGCCTGGTTCCACATTGACCCCGCCTCGAGCTTCAGTTATTTCTGGATTATCTTCTTCCGAGATTACTCGGCATAGTATGGCTCATAGTTTGAGGGCGATGTTGAGTGATATCCGGGATGGCCAAGATAATATCTTATCGGTTTTGGAATGTATAGTTGATGGAAGGAAACCGGGAGATAGGAGGGTATTCAATGCAAGTAATTTGGATTATGTCTTCTCCGAGCAGATAGAGCGGGTGATAGCTGAGGTGGTCAAGTTAGAGAAGAAACCCGAGTCTGATGATGAGGAGACTCCAGTGGATCCGAGGATTGAGAGAGTTACTACTGATAGAGATGCTGAGCCGACCACTGCTGATCCTGTTGCACAGCCAGATGTTAAGGGTGAAAATCTATGTTTTATTATGATATATTTTACGGTATTTTCCCCCTTAATTGGATTGATTGCATAATAAATAGCCCTCATATGGAAATATCGAGCATACTAGGTTTTTAAGGACTTATTCGCAATATTGAATAAATTATGTGTTTTCATCATGAATTATAATTAATTGGACTTTATTACAGTTTTGCGATGTTTTCCATGGATTATAGGTATGTTCAATGTGCTCAAATGATGATCAAAAAGGGTTACAACTCGAGTTATAAAGATTTAAGAAGAGATAATGATGAAGTGAATTGAAGGAAAGAGATAAAGATGAAAAAATCGCATTCAAGTCATCCTGAACGTTCGTCCATGCAGCGTCCATGGTGAACGAGCGTTGGCAATACTGAACGGAGCGTCCATGGAAACAATCTTGATCTGAGAGAGTCCGAACGGAGTTTGAACGAGCGGTGAGGAGTTCGTAAACTGGACGAAGCGTCAATGAAGCGAGACGGGCGTCCGTCCGCCGACTTAGTGAAACCGCCTCAAATCTCTATAAATACTTGCCTATTTTCACACATGGAGACGCGAGTTTTTACAATCTTAAAACCCTAAACCCTAGGGGCGGCCTTGGCTGCGATTTTACACTTTTTATTTCCAGTTTTATGCAACTTTAAATTCAATCAAAGTAGGCTAGTTTCATGCTGTTTTTTATATCCATTGCTGAGTTGCTGAGGATGTTCAGAGGCTAAAACCTCCATCAAACGAGAGTTGTGAAGCCATCAACGTGAATTGATCTCTTTATTTTAGACTTTTCTTTGTGAGTATTTATTATGGTTGTTTCTTATCTATGTATATTCTTGTTTTAACGCAATTATATTGGAAGATATGTTGTGTGCTTGATATGTTATTGTTTGATGGAAATCTTGAATAGCATAGATCACCATAGATAAGAATAGTTCATTAGATTTACATTAACGGAAGTTAGTAAGTCTAAAAACTAGATCGTTAACGTAAAAGTTGGCACCTTTGATCTCTTTAACGTGTTAATTTAGTATTGGAAGATATTAGGTTAATAGATGAATTGCCCAAGGAATTAGGAGTTCATATTTAGGTAAGGTAAATCACAACCGAATTAAATACCACGTAAAATCGAGATAGGAGATCAATGCATGTTGATAGGTGGATCAATCCTCGTTTGTCTTTTATAAACTTGATTTACAATCCTCATAGCTTAGTTTAGATTAGTTAATCTATTTTCCTGCACTTTTAGTTTATTTTATCGCTTTCAAATCTCTCCTAGCATTGGATTAATCTCCTCTGTCTAGTTATTTTCGCATATTTGTTTTAGTTGTTATTCGTTAGGTTAATAATCGTGACAATAATTAGTTAAAAACAAAAGCTAGGGTTAACATTCGTCTAGTTCCCCGTAGGATCGACCCGGCATTAACCTCTGTACTACGATCCTTATACTTGAGGTTAACCGGTTTATAAATATTATTACTTGTTTATTCGCATTAGATAAATCCGGGACAAGTTTTTTGGCGCCGTTGCCGGGGAACCCGGACGGTTTGCCTAGTTTTTGTTTTTGTGTGTTTTGTTTTTCTGCTTTTGTTCAGCTTTTTCTTTCTATTTTCGCGTTTTAATCCTTGTTTTTAGGTCGATTTCTAGAGGATTTAACCTTTAAGTAGTTAGGAATTTAGTGTTTAGGATTAGGGTTAAAGTCTTTGTTTTGTGGTTAGTTCTTTTTCCCTTGTTTTCTCTGCTCTGTTTCGTTTACATCTCTGCTTTTGGAATTCGTTTACATTCTGAAAATTTTGCATATGGACGAAGCGTCCATACCTATGAACGCCCGCCCACCGTGTAAAATTTCAATCTGTATCAATTCTTGACCTCCAGACGAAGCGTTCATATATTTGGACGCCCGTCCCCAAAAATTTTGAAAAATCATTTAGCGTTCATACGTTGAACGCCCGTCTGCTTCGAAACTTGCAGACGCTTCGTCCATATTTTTGGACGCCCGTCCGTCCATCTGCTCTTTTTCTCTTTCTTTCTTTTCCTAGGTCTTGATAATAGTTCTAGATTTCAAACCTTTTAGATAGATTCTTAGGTTCCTTTTCGTAGTTTATGTTTTTAATTTCGTAGTTTTCGTGTTTTGTTCAATAGAGTTGGGTTTGGTTTATGCAAACTCGAAGTCGAAAGGGCCATTACTCTTTACACGACCTCGAGCGGACCATAGTCGACCTAACAGCGGAAACCGTTTCACCGATCCTTCGGACGAAGGAAGCTCACCAACCAAGAAATTGAACAAAAGTTGATAGAAGAAATCGAAGAAATAGTAATAATGGCGGCGAGAGGATCGACGACGTTGGCAGACTACGCCATGCCTGGTGCGATCCGCATCAACCCGGCTATAGTCTTGCC
This sequence comes from Gentiana macrophylla, assembly GCA_026214975.1. Lineage (NCBI taxonomy): Eukaryota > Viridiplantae > Streptophyta > Magnoliopsida > Gentianales > Gentianaceae > Gentiana > Gentiana macrophylla. The sequence goes on along the minus strand of CM047809.1, from coordinate 110,665,540 downwards.
CGCCATTATCGCTCAAACCTTCGAGCTCAAGCCGGGCTTATCCAGATGATGCAAGATGCATCAATTTTTACGGCTACCAATCGAGAAAATCCGTGATACCCACTTACACACGTTCTTAGAGATATGCGGTACTACCCGCATCCAAGGTGTAAGTGAGGATGCTATCAAGCTCAAACTTTTTCCTTTTTCCTTAAAAGGGAGGCGAAGGAATGGTATCACTCTCTCCCCCGAATCCATCACTACATGAAATTTGGACTCGAGAAGGAGTTTTTGAGTCAATATTTTCCACCCTCTAAGACGGCCCATTGCTTAAATGAAATTTTCACATTTTTCGGAAGGAAAATGAATCGCTTTTTCGAGGCCTGGAGGAGGTATAAATCTCTTCTTAGAAAGTGCCCCATCATGGCTTGCCTTTGGAGAGGTTAGTCATTACTTTCTTTAGCGGATTGACCGAGCTCACTAAGGGCATGGTCAATAGTTCATCCTGGCGGGACGTTTTCAAGAAGACTCAGGCGAAGGATGGGCATTGTTCGAAGACATTGCCAAATATAACTATGCTCCATCCTATCAGGCAATTCAAGCTCCTCCTCCTCCTAAAGTGGAGGAAGTAAATGTTCAAAGTCTGATTGCCATGCTGCAGAGGCAGATGGCCAATCCTCAAACTCCAAGTCCTACGAATCAGACTCCTTCGTTTCCGCAGAACCCTCAGTTCGTCGTATTGCGAATCTTCTTTGTCGCCGACCGGTCACGTAAATGGCCAATGTCAATTAAACCCCAATTCTTCATACCAAGTCAATATCGCCCATGCAGATGGACAAGACACACTCAGTCCAATGCCAAGCTGCGATAATATGGGGCATACTTCCGGATTACGCCCTATGAATGGGCGTATCGTTGAAGTAAATGCGTTCTATGGCCAGAACACCCAAAGGTTTAATCAACCATCTGGCCAGAATCAATTCCAGAACCAAGGGTTCAATCAAGCTTCCAACTTCAATCCGAATTCGAGTTTTAATTCGAATTCAGGTTTCAATAAGAACCCTGGTTCCGCTCAAAACCAAAACTCTAATTTTTCCAGTCAAACACAAAGGTTCAATCAGAATTGGCCTTCTAATTCCAATTCCAATCTTCAAAATCGGCCCGGCCAGCCATACTCGTCAAACTTCCATCACTCTCAAGTTCCCTCGAATTCAAATGATCTTAAGGCTGAATGGAACTCATTCAAAGAAGAGCAAAACAAGAATATTCAGCTCCTAATGAGTACCAATAAGAATCTTGAGAGACAGATCGGGCAGCTGGCTGAGCAATTAGCATCAAGACCCCCTGGGCATCTGCCCAGTTTTACCGAGAAAAATCCTAAGGGTGGTCATGTTGCTCAGGCCGATTTGAGCAGCAGCCAATGTACTGACCTCGTACCAACAACGCATTATGGACAAGAGGAGGCTAGTACAATGAGTTTAAGAAGTGGTACACAGCTGAGTGGTCCCCCACGGCTTCCAGGAAACCACCAGCCCTCTCCCGCCATTGATAAAGCGGGAGGGAAGTTGAGCACCCATCATCCCCTTGGTTGCAAGCAAGTCCTCTCGTGGTTGTTCCCCGAGGACCGAACAAGTTGGAAATCCTCAAGTGGTGACCCTCGAGGACTGAAAAGGGAAAGAAAGTCGTGTGGTGATCCACGACTACGAAAGCCTCTGAAAAGACGGTTCGGTGGAAGGATGTGGAAGACAAAGCTATCAGCGCATCCTCAAAGAGAGTCTTTTCCGAGAGTGATCTGAAGAAGCTTCCGTTTCCACCGAGGAAGAGCAACATTCCATTGGTTGAAGACAAAAAGTACGAGAAGGTGCTCAACCTTCGAAAAATACTCGAGTAAATCTGCCATTATCCGAGGTCTTGGTCGAGATGCCTAAGTATACAAAGTTCATCAAGGATGTTGTATCTTCCAAGAAGAAGTTAGCGAGAATGGACCAAGCGGTTGGTAAAGAATGTTCTCTCTGGTCAATAATGAAAGCTTACCAATCAAGAGAAGCGACCAGGGAAATTTGTGCTCACATTGCGGATGGGAGGCCTAGTCTTCCCAAATTCTTTATGTGACACAGGCGCATCTATCGCCTTGATGCCATTGTCTCAGGTGCAAGCAAATTGGTTTACAAAGTCTTCTAGAACCCACGACCATGAACTTGCGGTGATCGATCTTCTAAGAAAGCCTCAGGGATCTTAAAGGACATACTAGTTCAAATAGATAGGTTTACCTTTCCAGTTGACTGGTACGTCTTAGATATTGAGAAAAGTGAAAATGTCCCATTAATTCTTGGAAGGCCTTTTCTATCTACAGCTAGAGCCCTCATCGATTGTGATGGTGGGCATGTGACCATTCGGGTAGGTGACCAGGAGGTGAGCTATAGTGTATCAAAATCTATCAATGTACCTTCTGGAGCTCCAACCGGCTTTTCCGTTGAGGAGACTTCTGTTGATTTCGACGACTTCATGGATAAGCAAGTCATGGCTGTAGAATCAGAATATGAGCGACTAATTGATAAGCTGAATAGTCATGGTGTGGTCAATCTAGACCAATTAGCAGCTGATTTCGAGGATGAGCTAAGAGAAGAAGCTTTGGCAGTAGGACCACTAAGTAAGCTCAGCGATGTTGAGTTGAAGAGTGGCGATCTTAAATCAAGTCTAGAGGATCCTCCCTAGATTTGTAATCAAGCCGTTACCTAAACATCTTAAGTATGTGTTTTTAAGAGAGGGTGACAAGCTTCCCTTGATCATCTCTGCCAAGCTATCTCGCATGTAAGAGCTAAAGCGTTAAACGTCTTGCGCAAAAATGAAAAAGCCTTTGGATGGCAGGTGGGAGACATCCGAGGGATATCTCCCGACATCTGTATGCACAAGATCAAGACTGAGGAGGGTGCAAAACGAGTTAAATAGCCTCAGAGAAGACTCAACCCTCACATGCAAGAGGTAGTCAAGAAGGAAATTATCAAGCTTCTAGATATGGGTATCATATACGCCATTGCAGACAGTGAGTGGGTGTCCCCAACTCAAGTGGTTCCCAAAAAAGGTGGAATTACGATTGAGAAAAATGAGAAGGGAGAGGAGATAGCATTGAGGCTCAAATCACAGGCTATCGGGTCTCAGTATTGACTATAGAAAACTCAATGAGGTCACTTTGAAAGATCATTTTCCCTTCCATTCATTGACCGGATGCTTGAGCGTCTGGCGGGGCACGCATTCTATCGCTTCTGGATGGATATTCAGGATATTTCAGATACCCATCGATCCTGTTGACTAAGAGAAGACCACTTTCACCTGCCCCTATGGTACATTTGCCTACAGGCGGATGCCATTTGGTCTCTGTAATGCCCCAGCCACCTTTCAAAGGTGTATGATGGCAATCTTTGACGGGCTAGTTGAAAAGTGTATGGAGATTTTTATGGATGATTTCTCGGTCTTTGGTAAATCCTTCGACGATTGCCTCGATAATCTTGATCATGTGTTGTCTAGATGTGTGGAAAAGGACTTAGTGCTTAATTGGGAAAAATGCCATTTCATGGTAGATGAAGGTATAGTCCTTGGTCACAAAGTGTCCGCCCAAGGTATAGAAGTAGATAGGGCCAAGGTAGAAGCTATTGAGAAGATGAGTTATCCTAAGAATGTTCGGGAAGTCCGAGGTTTTCTCGGACATGTCGGCTTCTATAGGAGGTTCATCCAGGACTTTTCAAAGATTGCCAAACCCCTGTCTACTTTACTCAAAGAAGACGTTACCTTTGATTTTGATGAGAATTGCAAGCGCGCGTTTGAAGAGCTTAAGAGTAGGTCGATCTCGCGCTCCAATTCTTATATCGCCAGATCGAACTTGCCCCTTTGAGCTTATGTGCGATGCATCCAACTATGTTGTTAGTGCGAGTCTTAGACAAGCGCATCGAAGGAAAGTTCCAGCCTATCTACTACGCCAGCCACACGTTGAACCCTTCGCAAGTTAACTATACGACTACCGAAAAGGAATTATTGGCCGTAGTGTTTGCTATGGACAAGTTCCGTAGTTACTTGCTAGGTGCTCAAGTGATCGTGTGGACTGATCACGCTGCCTTGCGTTATCTCATGACCAAAAAGGAAGCTAAACCGCGCTTACTGCGTTGGATACTGACCCTCCAAGAATTTGACGTTCAAATCAAAGATAAGAAGGGCAGTGAGAACGTAGTGGCGGATCATGTCTCTAGGATGATAAGTGAGGAAAAGGGTGATCCTGAAGATATAGATCTTTACTTTCCTCTGGAAAACATCATGTTGATCGATGGCCGCTCTCCTGATGTTCCATGGTATTCGTCCATTGTGAATTACCTTCATGCCCGCTACCTTGACCCCGAGATGTCGTAATCGGGAGAAGAAGAAGTTCTTCTCGATATGAAATATTTCGTTTGGGATGAACCTTATTTGTTCAAGATCCGCAAAGATGGTTTGCTTAGGAGATGCGTTCACGAATCGAGCAACGAGAGATTATCGAGCAATGCCATAGTGGACCCACAGGTGGTCACTTTGGTCCTTGGAAAAAGGTTGCGAAGATCTTCCAGTCCGGTTTCTATTGGCCTCACGATCTTTAAAGATACGTAAGCTTTCAGTAAAGCTTGCGATAGGTGTCAACGAACCGGTACTCGACAAAGCGATTTGACATGCCTTTGAAACCCATCCTTGAATGCGAAGTCTTTGATGTTTGGGGCATCGATTTTATGGGACCATTCCCATCATCTTGTGGCAACAAATACATCTTAGTCTGCGTTGACTATGTTTCGAAATGGGTGGAGGCAATAGCCACTCCTCACAATGATCATAAAACGGTCATGAAGTTCCTAAAAGAATATCTTTGTGAGATTTGGGTGTCTCGAGCCTTGATCGATGATGAAGGAACGCATTTTTGCAACCGACCTCTAGAAAAAGTTCTCGAAAAGTATGGTGTACGCCATAAGACCGGCACCCCATACCATCCGATGACTAGCGGTCAGGTTGAGCGAAGCAACCAAAGCATTAAAAAGATCCTGGAGAAAACTGTGAACAGTCATCGCAAGGACTGGAGTTTGAAGTTGGATGATGTCTTATGGGCTTATAGGACCGCCTATAAAACTCCTATGGGTACATCTCCATATCAAATGGTCTACGGGAAACCATGTCATCTGCCTGTCGAGTTAGAGCATAGAGCGTATTGGGCTACAAAGTTTCTGAACTTTGATTCCGAATCTTGTGGGAAACATCGATTCAAGTAGATTACATGAGTGGACGAGTTCGGACTCCAGAGCCTATGAAAGTGCCAGGATCAGCAAAGATAAGATGAAACCGCTCCATGATGCGAAAATTAAGAAGCGAGAAGTGAGTCGGCGAACAAGTTCTCTCTACAATTCTAGGTTACATTTGTTTCTGGAAAGTTGAGGACTCGTTGGTCCGGCCCTTCGAGATTCTCCAAATCATTCTGAGGCGTTCTAGAACTTCGTGGTTATAAGCGGTGACCCGTTTGAGTCAACGGTCAAAGGTGCAAACACTATATCGGTGAACCTAAAGAGGCATCTTTGATTGTTAAATTTCTCGATATTCTCGGATGTGGTGTTACTCGAGTCGAAGAATTTAACGAGTTATCACCCGACTTGTTCTCCGAGAATGACGGTAGTGATCCTTACGAAGAAGTTCTAGCGGGTAGTGCGAGATATGGAAGAGTTTGAAAAGGGAGCGGCAGTTGAAAGCGTCATCGGAGGACTCAGAGTATGAAGAGGTCACCCATGGGGAGGTTCAAGCGTATGTGGAGGGCTATTAAAACTTTTCCCCATGTGTGAGATGTTTGTTTCGCAGCCCACACCGCCGATCAAAGCGCATAGCGTGCAGTAATGGGTGGCGAGAAAAGTCAAATGGCACGATCCAGGTGAGCTTAGAGCGTGTCGAGCTAACGACATTAACTAAAAGCGCTACTAGGAGGCATCCTAGATATCCCTTATTATATTAGCTAGGTTACATTTCACACTTTTAGTGTTTTATTTATTTAAGTTTTAGTTTGATTCAGTTTTAGCTAACTAAGTTGTTCTATTGTTATCTGTCAGTTAGTGTGCTTTTAGGTATGGATTACGGAGTTCTTCCTGAGGAGTTCCCCCTCATTAGTCGGATCCCGCTGATCACAGTAGATGATGGACCGGGAGGCACTATAGTCCTTCATGTAGATTTTGACATTAGCACTCAGGTTAAGACCATCACGTACGTTATCATAGTTCCACCTTGTTCGGGAGGCAGCGATTTCACGACTGAGGAGTTGCAGGAGGCCATAGGACGTCCCTACACGATCCTTAATGATCCTATGCTGACGGATTTGGCACTAGTGCTGCAGGCTGAGCATTTCAGAGGTGTTGAGGTAGCGGTGAGGATTGGTGTTTGCAAGATGAGTACGACTTTCCTCAAATTTGTCGACATGCTTCGACGTCTCGATCGCGTAGTGGATTGGGATGAAATCTACACGGACTAGTGAGTTCTTAGTTAGTTTGGTTTTCGTCGAGCCCGACGTAAAACGGAAGCGCTGGTGTGGGAGGCAACCCACTGTTTTAGTTATGTTTTTAGTTGCTTCTAAGCTATTTTAGGTCTTTGATATTTCATCATTGTACTTTTGAATTTTGTTTGACATTAATAAGAATGGCACTTCAATTTTAATTAGCTTATGTGTGAACAAGTTTAATTTTTATCACTCTCTCTGGTGGACGCCCGTTCATTCAGATGAACGCCCGTCCAGTTTGCTCGTTTTTATGGACGTTCGTCCAAAATGGTGGACGCTCGTCTGCAGAATTCCTCCTATCATGAATGTAAAAAATGCCCATGGACGAGCGTCTACAATTATGGACGCCCGTCCAGTTCATGCGGTTACAAGTGAACGCCCGTCCGTAAGGATGGACGAGCGTCCGTTCCAGGCCTATATATATCTGCTCTAGGCGTGAACCCTCATTCTCTGTGATTTTCAAAAGGAGAACCCGACTCTTTCCCTCCTCCAAACCTCAAATCTTCGTTTCTAAACCAAATTTGGCGATTCTTGTTGCAAAAGAACGCTCATTGCACCTTCTTTTCATTTATCTAGTCCATTCCCTCCAACAATCAACGGAATTTCAAGAATCAGAGATCTTTCAGTGCGGCAATTTGGACAAAATTTCCGATTTTGGTGACCAATCTTGGTGTTTCTGGGCTTCAAATCCATTCGATCATCATCCTTACATAGCATTTGGTAAGTCTATAGCAACTTTTCTTGACTCCTTCCACGTTTTTGTGGGTTCGATCTTCGGGTCGGCTCATTCTCTTGAAATTTCTCTCATTTTGTTGCTGTTTTCTACTTGTTTTGGTGTTGCGATGGTGTGGTGATGTTGGTTGTGGTGGATGGGTTGGTGTTGTTGAATTGAAATCCCGATTTGGACGATAAACGGGTAACCATTTGTGTGAATGGTTTAGTTTAGTTATAAGTGGACAATGGTGCGTAAGAAGGAAATCGTGAAGCGTTATGGTAAAGGTTTGGCCAGGAGAAAGGTAAGCGGCAACGCATCGAGTTTGATCCATCGGAATTAGACCCCTAACAGAGGAGTAGTCTTTCGAGAGCAACCCACAGGGCATCTCAACCACTTAGGACCGAGTTAAGAGATGAATCCTCTTCAAATTCTGAAATCGAGGGCGATGATGAGGTCCTCTCGTAAGAATGACTCGAGGCACTCGGGGTGGTGAATCTTCAGAGCCGAGGTTGGTGCGAGAATGTCGTTGGGAGGAGGTCAAACCGGAGCTACACGTGCACCCCCTAAGAAGAAAGCTAAGAATGTTGCCCCTCTTGCTATGCCCCGTCGATTCGTCAATCCACGAGCTCATAGTGCCTACACTAAGGATTATGTAACTCGGACTATGATTTTTGACAGAGAGGTCAAGACACAACAAGTTGATCCGGCCTTCGTGAAGATGCTTAAGGCTCGGAAGTGGGATGAGTTACTGAAGATTCCTCCTAACCCGGTTAATGATTCCATAGTGAGAGAGTTCTATGCGAATTGTTCTGAGACGGATTTGGATGGCGGTTTTGTGATGGTTCGAGGTGTCAAGATGCCTTTTTCCGCCAAGGTGATCAACCAGAAATATAAGTTGCCGGCGTTTCGTGGCTTGGATTACAAGGAGGAGATCGCTAGACGGCAAAATGAGGAGGGTAAGGACCCAATGGAGGAGCTGCGATTGAGAGTTTGTCCGGATGTAGCATGGGTGTTGAGACCGAATGGTGATAGGAAGGAGTTAATCACCACGACGTGGACCGAGGATTGGCGAGTCATCGTCGGTTTATCCAGAGTCGGTTGATTCCCAAGAATAATCTCACACATTTCTATATTAGTGATCTTGGGATGTTGTATGCGTTGGTTTTCGGGTTGAATGTTGATGTTGGGCAAGCTTTGTTTGATGATGTTTTGGCCAACCAGAAGGTATCTACCCGGAGTTTGATAGTGCCTCATTTGATACATCAGTTATGTTTAGATGCTGGGGTTGCTGAGTATACATCAGACCACAGGACTAAGAGTTACCCCCCTATTCGTAGAGAGAAGGCTGTTCCCGTTTCTGAGCCTGGTTCCACATCGGCACCGCCTCAAGCCTCAGTTCTTTCTGGTTTATCTTCTTCCGAGATTACTCGGCATAGTATGGCTCATAGTTTGCGGGCGATGTTGAGTGATATCCGGGATGGCCAGGATAATATCTTATCGGTTTTGGAGTGTATGGTTGATGGGAGGCAACCGAGAGATCGGAGGGTATTCAATGCGAGTAATATGGATTACGTCTTCTCCGAGCAGATAGAGAGGGTGATAGCTGAGGTGGTCAAGATGGAGGAGAAGCCCGAGTCAGATGAGGAGGATGAGCCCCCGGTAGAGCCTGCTACTGCGTCTACTACGCAGCCTGAGCCTACACCGACGCCGTCCACTGTTGCTGTACCTACTCCAGATCCTCCTCATGTTGATGCTCATTCTTTGAGACGACTCCGGGCTACCTTGATTTTTATTTGCTTTACATCTTTACGGTTGTTGCACTTTTTGATACATTTCATTCGATTTGGCTGTACCTATACATTTTGTTACTTTCCTTTTGGTTACTATTCATGGTTCATATACTTTCTGGTTTCTCGTTCTGTGACTTGTGTTGACATATTTATTTGATGGTCCTATCTTTTTCATCCGTTTGAATTATTATCTCTACTGCCATATTATCCCCGTTTCCCCCGAGTTTTGTTTTCGAGAGTGTTGCAGAGGTGGTTTTTGTCGAGTACTCGTTGAGTTACGTTTGGACGTTTTTTTTCCACGCTTTTTGCGAGCGTTGGCCCTTTCATGCTCCAGCCTGACCAACATCTCGATTTTTCTACGCAAATACAGCTAAGTTTCTTCTCATTTACCTTTCTGCACAACATGAGGACATGTTGAGTTTTTAAGTGTGGGGGAGGGGATAGTTGACGCGTATACGTTTAATTACTACGTTAGTTTATTTATTATGCCAAAAATATGCTCAATTTTCAAAAAAATTTCCTATACTTGTGTTTTTGTTTTGTCCCGAGTAAACAATTCAACGTGAAGTTCATTGTTTTTGCAATCATCTATGCGATATTTCATATGTTTGATAAGTTAGTTGTGTCACCAAGATTTACATTTCACGTGCCATAGTGAATGATGAGCTAATTTATAAAGCTATACCCCGTTTTGGATTAGTAATTTTTGATTATCTTATAAGTCATGTGCTTAGTGCTACGTGCATATCGTGAGACTTATGATAGTTTGTATTTAGTTCCGTAGTACGTTATAATTGTGAATATCTAGACGTTTGAATGTGATAAGTAACACGGGACTAATGTCAATTAAAAGACAAGTTAATAGTTGGTTAATATGGGTGTGTCGGAAGCTAGTCGATGATTTGAGTGAGGTAGGGTGTACCACGTATGTCCTATACCACTATGATGACTAAAAGCTCACAATACGATTAGGAAAAGTCGCCTTATGATTGGAGTAAGGTAGGGTATTATCTCGAAATGTCCTATTCGCTGCATGAGGGCAATAGCTTCTTCTAATCTATGTTTAAAGTGAAATAATTAAATCAACTAAGAAATGGTTACGAAACGAATAAGGCTTAGTTCTCGTTAATCTTATCCCAGTATAAACCGATGGATATGTTGTAGGGATTATCCTCTCGAGTATTTCGTAAAGGCCCTAGATATATTCGACCATCTTTTTCGGGATATGTCACGTTTGTAGGTGCACCTTATGAGTGTCGATTATTACTATTCTGCGAGGGGTAATAGCTAGTTTTGCTTGAATCAATTTCAAGTTTGGATCTAGTGGAAGTTCCCTATGGCTATGCACTCACACACCGGTGGACATCTAAGTTGTTGGATGTATGTTATATTTGTTTAGATGCATGCTTTCCTTTCTCGAGCCTAATTTTAGTTTTGTTTTGCTCGGGGACGAGCAAAGTTTAAGTGTGGGGAGTTGTTAAGGGTGAAAATCTATGTTTTATTATGATATATTTTACGGTATTTTCCCCTTAATTGGATTGATTGCATAATAAATAGCCCTCATATGGAAATATCGAGCATACTAGGTTTTTAAGGACTTATTCGCAATATTGAATAAATTATGTGTTTTCATCATGAATTATAATTAATTGGACTTTATTACAGTTTTGCGATGTTTTCCATGGATTATAGGTATGTTCAATGTGCTCAAATGATGATCAAAAAGGGTTACAACTCGAGTTATAAAGATTTAAGAAGAGATAATGATGAAGTGAATTGAAGGAAAGAGATAAAGATGCAAAAATCGCATTCAAGTCATCCTGAACGTTCGTCCATGCAGCGTCCATGGTGAACGAGCGTTGGCAATACTGAACGAGCGTCCATGGAAACAATCTTGATACAGAGAGTCTGAACGGAGTTTGAACGAGCGGCTGAGGGGAGTTCAGAAATCTGGACGAGCGTCCAATGAAGCAGACGGGCGTCCGTCCGCCGACTTAGTGAAACCGCCTCAAATCTCTATAAATACTTGCCTATTTTCACACATGGAGACACGAGTTTTTACAATCTTAAAACCCTAAACCCTAGGGGCGGTCTTGGCTGCGATTTTACACTTTTTATTTCCAGTTTTATGCAACTTTAAATTCAATCAAAGTAGGCTAGTTTCATGCTGTTTTTTATATCCATTGCTGAGTTGCTGAGGATGTTCAGAGGCTAAAACCTCCATCAAACGAGAGTTGTGAAGCCATCAACGTGAATTGATCTCTTTATTTCGACTTTTACTGTGAGTATTTATTACGGTTGTTTCTTATCTATGTATATTCTTGTTTTAACGCAATTATATTGGAAGATATGTTGTGTGCTTGATATGTTATTGTTTGATGGAAATCTTGAATAGCATAGATCACCATAGATAAGAATAGTTCATTAGATTTACATTAACGGAAGTTAGTAAGTCTAAAAACTAGATCGTTAACGTAAAAGTTGGCACCTTTGATCTCTTTAACGTGTTAATTTAGTATTGGAAGATATTAGGTTAATAGATGAATTGCCCAAGGAATTAGGAGTTCATATTTAGGTAAGGTAAATCACAACCGAATTAAATACCACGTAAAATCGAGATAGGAGATCAATGCATGTTGATAGGTGGATCAATCCTCGTTTGTCTTTTATAAACTTGATTTACAATCCTCATAGCTTAGTTTAGATTAGTTAATCTATTTTCCTGCACTTTTAGTTTATTTTATCGCTTTCAAATCTCTCCTAGCATTGGATTAATCTCCCTGTCTAGTTATTTTTCGCATATTTGTTTAGTTAGTTATTCGTTAGGTTAATAATCGTGACAATAATTAGTTAAAAACAAAAGCTAGGGTTAACATTCGCCTAGTTCCCGTAGGATCGACCCGGCATTAACCTCTGTACTACGATCCTTATACTTGAGGTTAACCGGTTTATAAATATTATTACTTGTTTATTCGCATTAGATAAATCCGGGACACCAGACCTTACACAGACTGCATCTACAGCTGATGTCCCTTCTTCAGATCCTTCTCCAGTTGGTGCTCCTGCTGATGATGTTATTGACGATCCTGCTGCTGAGACGACTCCGGGGCTGCCTTGAGTTATTATTTTTCTATCTATCTTTCTGGTTGTTGTTGCACTTTTTGATACCTTTAATTCGATTTGGCTGTACCTATACATTTTGCTACTTTACTTTTGGTTACTTTTCATGATTCTTGTACTTTCTAGTTTCTCGTTCTTTGACTTGTGTTGACATATTTATCGATGATCTTTTCTTTTATTCCGTTTTGATTTATATCTCTATCGCCATATTATACCCGCTTTCCCGAGTTTCTGTTTTCGAGTTTTGCAAATGTAGTTTTTGTCGAGATCCGTTTGAGTTACTTTTGGGACGTTTTTCCACGCTTTTTGCTAGCGTTGGCCTTTTCATGCTCCAGCCTGACCAACGGCTTGGTTTTCTACGCAAATTCAGCTAAGTTCTTATCCTTTTTATCTTCGCACAACAATGCGGACATGTTGAATTTTTAAGTGTGGGAGAGGATAGTTCGATTTGTTCGATTTGTACCTATGCATATAAGTTTGTTTAATACGTTAGAATGTTTTTATTATGCAAAATGAGCGTAATTTTTCGAAATTTTCCGACACTTTTGTCTTTGTTTGGTCCCGAGTAGGCAATTCAATTTGAAGTTCGTTGTATTTATAGTCATCTATGCGATATTTCATGTACTTGATAAGTTAGTTGTTTCACACGACACTTATTTTTTTCACGAGCCATAGTGACGATGAGCTATTCTATAGAGTTATTACCCGTGTGGATTAGTAATTTTGATTTTCTTATAAGACATGTGCTTAGTGCTACGTATATATCTTGAGATTTATGATAGTTTGTATTTAGTTCAAGTATGACATAACCGTGAATATCCGAAGGTTTGAATGTGATAAGTACACGTAACTATTGTCCAAAGTGAAAAAGTTGAATTAATGAATGAAATGGGTGTGTCTAAAGCTAGTCGATGATTTGAGTGAGGTAGGGTATACCACGTATGTCCTAGGCCACCATGATGACTAAAAGCTTCCGGCTGAGTTAGGAAAGTCGTCTTATGATTGGAGTAAGGTAGGGGATTATCTCGAAATGTCCTATTCTACTATGAGGGCAATGGCTTATCCTAATGTGTGTTTAAAGTGAATAAGTCAAATCAACTAAGATATCGTTAAGAAATAAGGCTCAGTTATCGTCTATCTTATCCCCAGTATAAACTGAAAGATATGATGTAGGGATTATCCTCTGAGTATGTCAGAAAGGCCCTAGATATATTCGATCATTCTTCCCGGGATATGTCACGTTTGTAGGGTACATCTTATGAGTGTCATTTATTGCTAGTCTATGAGTGTCATTTATTTCTCAAGTTTGGATTTAGTGGAAGTTTTCTATGGCTTTGCACACCACACATCGGTGAACCTCTAAGTTATTGAATGTATGCTATATTTGTTTATATGTCTGTTTTGTCTTGAACCCTAATTTTCGTTTTGTTTTGCTCGGGACGAGCAAAAGCTAAGTGTGGGGGAGTTGTTAAGGGTGAAAATCTATGAATTATAAGGATATATTTTACGATGTTTTTCCCTCTATGTTGTGTAATTTGCATAATAATCGGTCTTTGTGTTAAAATATTGAGCAAACGATGTTTTTAAAGACTTACTCGCAATATTGATATAATTATGTGGTTTTATGGTTAAATTATGATTATTTGGACTTTATTACAGTTGCGATATTTTCCATGTGTTATAGGTGAAATTTCGTGGTTCAAATGATGATCAAAAGAGATAAAAAATCGAGCTAAGTTGATTTGAGAAAGAGATAATGATGATGTGGAGTGAAGAAAAGAGATAAGTATGCGAGAATCCCATTCAAGTCATGACCGAACGAGCAGCGTCATATACTCCGTCCATATTGGACGAGCGTCCGGAAATTCAGACGGGCGTCCATAAAAGCGATTTTGGTACTGAGAGTGTAATATCCCGAAATTTTGACTTACTAATTAATTAATAAAGGATCTAATTATTCGGGAAATTATGGGATTTAATAATTTTTTATGAAGGGATTTATTAGTAATTAAAAAGGGGTTTTAATCACTTAATGAATAAAAAGGGTTTTCACTCCTTTTTCCTCCCTTATTTTTTCCCCAAGCAAAATTTTTTTCAGCCTCAAAACCTCCCTTGCTGCCGACTTACTTGTGAGGAGGAAGGAGAAAAAAAAAATCTCTCCTTGGTGTTTAGGAATTCGCCGTAAATCGAATCATTTGTTTTCTTTTATAGATTCGAGCTTCGTTGAGGATCGTTTTAGCTTAGCAAGGGCTTTCAAGAACGCAGCAATTCGGTAAGGATAATTCTATGTTGTCAAAAGTTTAACTTGATGTTTGTAAAAGTTTAATTTAAGACTTCCATGCTTGTGTGTCATGGTTTTGGTGTGTTAAACGTTCCTAGTAGGGTGTTTTTGTGTTAGTTAAAATTTCTGATTGATATGATACCTTTGTATGGAGTTTTCGGGCCTAAAGTGTTGTTTTGTTGTTGTTGTTGTGGAAACGGCTCGTAAATCGCGTAGAGAGCTTTTAGGGTTTTAGTTGAAACCCTCAGTGGACGGGCGTCGCGCTTTGAGAGGACGGGCGCCCGGTCTTGGTCTCAACTCGCAGGCAGCGCCCGGATTCTCGGACGGGCGCCTCAAGGGCTACTTTTGATTCAGGATGTAAAGTTTTACGGTGGACGGGCGCCCAGTATAATGGACGGACGCCCAGTGCTAAAAATCGATTCGAGGATGTAACAGTTTCTTGGACGCTGCGTCGAGATCTTGGGACGGGCGTCTACTTTTCCAAACGGGCGCCCAACATTTCGAGAGACGGGCGCCCAGTTTAAATGTTTCTCTTCTTTGTTAGTTATGGATAAACTTTACGAGCATGTTTTGTAAGTTGTGTTTGGATGAGACAACGGTATTGGTAACATTGGGTTTTGGATTTTGGGCATTGGAGTTCGTAGACCCGTAGTGGTTGGGCCGGATAGGGTAGCTCCCAAAGCCCTAAACCCGGGAAGGTTTCCTTACGACTTCAATGACCCTAGGATTGACCAACGCACCAGCAGTTTTCATGGATTTGATGAACCGGGTATTCAGACCCTACTTGGACCAGTTTGTAGTAGTCTTTATTGACGACATCCTGGTCTACTCTAAGACTAAGGAAGAACATGCCGAGTACCGAGGCTCGTATTGCAGATTTTACGGGGAGAGAAACAATCAGACGCGAAATTGTCGAAATGTGAATTACGGTTGGAACGAGTGGCATTCTTGGGGCATGTTGTCTCGAAAGACGGTGTATCCGTTGACCCGAGCAAGATAGAGGCGGTGACGAGATGCCAAAGACCTAAGAATGTTGCGGAAATTCGAAGCTTCTTGGGTTTAATTTGGATATTACCGAAGATTTGTAAAAGACTTTTCCAAGATTGCGAGGCCGATGGATCGCATTAATGAAGAAAGAGAACCGGTTTAAGTGGGATGAAAAATGAGGAGGCGTTCCAACCGCTTAAGGAACGGTTGACTACGGCTCTATTTCAAAGACTACCAGAGGGTAATGAGGATATTGAGGTTTATACCGACGCGTCGAAGAATGGTGCAGGTTGCGATCGATGCAACGGAGACGGGTGATTGCGTATGCATCGAGGCAAATTGAAACCATATGAGAGTAACTACCCGACTCACGACTTAGAGTTGGCAGCTGTGGTTTTCGCATTGAAGATATGGCGACACTATTTGTATGGAATAACTTTCAAGGTGTTTTCAGATCACAAGAGTCTGAAGTACATATTTACACAGAAGGAGCTCAATATGCGTCAGAGGCGTTGGTTGGAGTTAATTAAAGATTATGACATGGAAATCCAGTACCACGAAGGGAAGGCCAATGTAGTGGCTGACGCGTTGAGTCGGAAATCGATTCATTCCTTGTGCGAGGAGGTAGCTCGGATCAGATTGCGGGAAGAGTTGGACCGCATGGACATCTGTGTCATCCAGAAGGGCGGAGATAAAAGCGACTTCGTCTTACAACCCGAATTATACGCTGAGATCCGGGCGAGACAAGTGGGTGACAGGGTAATCGAGGCAAAGAGGGCCAAGATTGGTACAGATGGGACAACTGATTTTACGCTACATGAGGACGGTAGTGTCCGGTTTAAGGGTCGGTGGTGTGTACCAGCCGACGAAGAACTCAAGAGGCGGATCTTGAGTGAAGCTCATAGTAAGCCTTATTCTGTTCACCCGGGAGGAGACAAACTGTATAAGGACCTCAAGAAAACCTTTTGGTGGCCCAATATGAAACGCGAAGTGGCAGAATTTGTGGCAAAGTGCTTGACTTGTCAGAAGGTCAAGATTGAACATCGACGGCCACAGGGTATGCTGCAGCCGTTGGATGTACCGGTTTGGAAGTGGGATTCCATCTCCATGGATTTTGTATGCGGATTACCGAGGAGCCCTAAGGGGAATAATATGATTTGGGTCGTTGTGGATAGACTGACCAAAGCGGCGCACTTCATTCCGATGAAAGACACTTGGAGTAAGACGGAGTTGGCTATGGCTTACCGGAGGAATATTGTGAGACTACATGGTATACCCAGCAGCATAGTGTCAGATAGAGATGCGAGATTCATATCTCGGTTTTGGCAGGAGCTACAGACAGCCTTGGGGACGGAGCTATGAATGAGTACAGCTTTTCACCCTGCTACCGATGGTCAGACGGAGAGGACCATACAAACTTTGGAAGACATGTTGAGGGCATGTGTGTTAGAATTCAAAGGCTCTTGGGAGGAAAAGCTCGATCTTATTGAGTTTTCATACAACAACAGCTACCATGCTAGTATTAAGATGGCACCTTTTGAGGCACTTTATGGTAGGAAGTGCAAGAGTCCGGTTTGTTGGGACGATTCGTCCGAGGCAGTGATTTTGGGACCGCAAATGATCGAAGATACGGTCAAGCAGGTACGGACGATCAGAGAAAAGATGAGGGCTGCCCAAGATAGGCGGAAGAGTTATCTGAGACTTACACGCCGGGATATTGAGTTCGCCGTGGGCGATAAGGTATTGCTACGAGTATCACCAACCAGAGGAGTAATGCGTTTTGGCAAAAAGGGGAAGTTGAGTCCCAAGTACGTGGGGCCATATGAGGTCTTGGACCGTATAGGTGAAGTGGCATATCGACTCGCCTTGCCACCGGCGTTGGATAAGGTGCATAACGTGTTCCATGTATCCCAATTGCGCAAGTACGTGAGTGATCCTTCTCACGTGATCGAACCGGAGGTCGTTGAACTGGATCAATCCTTGACTTACGAAGAGGTACCGGTACAGATATTAGATACTAAGGTACGGAAAACAAGGGGACGTGAGGTTAGCATCGTCAAGGTCTTATGGTCTAACCATGCCACCGAGGAGGCGACATGGGAAGCTGAGGATGCTATGCGACAGAAGTACCCGCATTTGTTCTCCTAAGGTATGCAATTCTCAAGCCTTGTTCGTTGAATCCTTTTGCTTATCTTCGGGGACGAAGGGTGTTTTGAGGGGGGTGGAGCAACGCCCGGTACGAACCCGAACTTCGAGGACGAAGTTTTGTCTTAAGGGGGGGAGGATGTAATATCCCGAAATTTTGACTTACTAATTAATTAATAAAGGATCTAATTATTCGGGAAATTATGGGATTTAATAATTTTTATGAAGGGATTTATTAGTAATTAAAAAGGGGTTTTAATCACTTAATGAATAAAAAGGGTTTTCACTCCTTTTTCCTCCCTTATTTTTTCCCCAAGCAAAATTTTTTTCAGCCTCAAAACCTCCCTTGCCGCCGACTTGCTTGTGAGGAGGAAGGAGAAAAAAAAAATCTCTCCTTGGTGTTTAGGAATTCGTCGTCAGTAATCGCTGTTTTCTTTTATAGATTCGAGCTTCGTTGAGGATCGTTTCTAGCTTAGCAAGGGCTTTCAAGAACGCAGCAATTCCGGTAAGGATAATTCTATGCTGTCAAAAGTTTAACTTGATGCTGTAAAAGTTTAATTTAAGACTTCCATGCTTGTGTGCCATGGTTTTGGTGTGTTAAACGTTCCTAGTAGGGTGTTTTTGTGTTAGTTAAAATTTACAGTCGATATGATACCTTTGTATGGAGTTTTCTGGGCCTAAAGTGTTGTTTTGCTTCTGTGTTGTGGAGAAACGGCTCAGAAATCGCGTGAGAGAGCTTTTAGGGTTTTAGTTGAAACCAGCCGGACGGGCGTCGCCTTGAGAGGACGGGCGTCCAGTCTTGGTCTCAACTCAGACGGGCGTCCGGATTCCTGGACGGGCGTCTGAAGGGCTACTTTTGATTCAGGATGTAAAGTTTTACGTGGACGGGCGTTGGTATAATGGA
This sequence comes from Gentiana macrophylla, assembly GCA_026214975.1. Lineage (NCBI taxonomy): Eukaryota > Viridiplantae > Streptophyta > Magnoliopsida > Gentianales > Gentianaceae > Gentiana > Gentiana macrophylla. The sequence continues at coordinate 110,647,078 of CM047809.1, read as the reverse complement.
CGGACGCCCAGTGCTAAAAATCGATTCGAGATGTAACAGTTTCCTTGGGCGCTGCGTCACGAGATCTTGGACGGGCGTCTACTTTTCCAAACGGGCGCCCAACATTTGAGGACGGGCGCCCGGTTTAAATGTTCTCTCTTCTTTGTTAGTTATGGATAAACTTTACGAGCATGTTTTGTAAGTTGTGTTTGGATGAGACAACGGTATTGGTAACATTGGGTTTTGGATTTTGGGCATTGAGTTCGTAGACCCGTAGTGGTTGGGCCGGATAGGGTAGCTCCCAAAGCCGTAAACCGGGAAGGTTTCTTACGACTTCAATGACCCTACGTGTTTGGGGAGTTGCGGCACGATGATGTGGTCGGGCCGGATAGGGTAGTACCCAAGCCGGGAACCCGGAAGGTTTCCTTGCACCCCAAAGCACGTGATGGTCCATCTAGTATGGTACCATTGGATGACCTTTAGGACCCTCCTCTCTAGGGCTTTACCCTGTTGAGGGATGTGCACATTCGGGACCTTTAGGTGGCTAGTTGTGATGTTTGGTATCGGTTATGGGCAGGTCGTAACTTTTATAGATTGGTTGGGTCCTTCATAAATTTACTAGTACCTTTCTTGAGTTGGTTTTACTTTTGTACACTAGATTTACTCTTACTCAACTTTATAGTTGACGGTTTGTACTTTCGTTTGACCCTGCTATGATCCATTTATGGGGAGCAGATTCTTAGCAGGTACTTCTATGGATGTTTGCTTGTTGCTGGGATGTCACGGGGTTTGAGAGCCACGTAGTCGCAGTCACGTGTTGTCTACATTATTTGAATTTTAAATTCTAAAGATTTTGATGTTCCGCATAATTACATTTTCTTTCGGATTTGTACTCACTTTAATATTTTCTCTCAAAATAATGAATGGTGAATGTTTATTTCCTTTCTGCTGTGGAATGTTGAATGTTACCGCCGCGACTGTGTGTCGCGATGAGTGGCACTACGGTGACCAATACCGGCGGCCGACGGGATTGGAAACCGGGGTGTTACAGAGAGCATGAACGGAAGCTGAACGAACGTCTGCAGAGAGTTCAAGAGTTTCGAACGCTCGTCCATTATAGTGAACGCTCGTCCACCAGACCGCCTTACCCAAACCGACTTTGAAGGCTATAAATACGAGGCTATTTTCACACATATGGGAGAGAATTCGACATCATACAAACCCTAAACCCTAAGGGCGGCTAAGGCTGTGTTTTTACTTCTTTTTCTTTCACTTTTATGCAACTTTAAATTAGATTAGTTTAGAGCAGTTTCTATGTTCTTTTTCTGCAAAACGGAGTTGTTGAGGATGTCCAGGAGCTAAAGCTTCAATCAAACGAGAATTGTGAAGCCATCAACTTGGATTGATTTCTGTATTTCGATTATACTGTGAGTTATTTATTCAAGGTTGTTTCTTATTTATGTTTATCCGTGTTTAATTGCGTTTATATCGGAAGATTTGCATGTATGATATGTGTTTATGTTTGATGGAAGTCATGATAAACCTTTAGATCACCATAGATAAGAATAGTCCTTAGATTTATAATAACGGAAGTTAGTAAGTCTAATCACTAGATTTAAACGTAAAAGTTGACACCTTTGATCTTAAAACGCGTTAATCTAGCATTGGAAGATACTAGGTTAATATACGAATCACCTAAGGAATTAGGGTTCATGTTTAGGTAAGGTGAATCACAACCTAGATAAATACCACATATAATCGAGATAGGAGATCAATACATGTTGATAGGTGGATCAATCCTCGTTTGCCTTTTACCATTTGATTTTAAATCCTTGCAACTTGAGTCTTGTTTCGCCGTTAATTTACTTTTTGCAGTTAGTTAGTTTAGTTAATAAGTTCGTTGCCCGTATCTTTCCTAGCCTTGGATAATCTCCTCTGTCTAGTTTATTTTCTGCAATCTTTGTTTAGATTAATTCACTGTTTAGTGTAGTTCGTGACATAGTTAGTTAAAACAACAACTAGGATTTACAACTATCTAGTTCCCCGTAAGATCGACCCGGCATTAGCCTCTGTACTACGATCCTTGCACTTGAGGTTAACCGGTTTTATTACTTGTTTACTTTGTATTAATAAAATCCGGAACAAATTCATTTAGTGAATTTTAAAAGTGTAATTACACAACAAATTTCTAAATTGAAAAATTGGAAAATCATATACATAAGGCGTTGCTAGTTAGACGGTATTTGGAACCGATAAACTAGTGGGAGCCTTAGTCTTATGATTTGTTGTTTTTCTGAATCATTAGAAATGTGTAATGGACTGCACAAGAGTTTTTCCATTCATTGGAAAAACAAGAATAAAGCGTTACTAGTTAGACAATATTTGGAACTGATAAACTAGTGGGAGCTTAGTTTTGGAGATTTTATAATCTTTGAAACATCATGAACACAGCAATGCTAGTTAGACGGTATTTGGAACTGATAAACTAGTGGGAGCTTAGTTCTAGGTGATGTTCTAATCTTTAAAAAATCATAAATACAAAGTGTTGCTAGTTAGACGGTATTGGAACCGATAAACTAGTGGGAGCTTTGGTCTTATGATTTGTTGATTAGAAAAAAAATCGATAGTCCAAGCAAGTAACACCGAACTTCCCACAGTTCAAGAGTAGTGTCTACTCAAACGAACTGCTAGTTCAAGACTGTTTTCCTCTAAGGAAAGTCGAGAATGGAAAAGAATGTTTATACGTGTTAGTCATCTAAACTAAGTAGTTTTAAGGCTAAACCGAAAATTAATAAAATTGGAAATTAAAGGATAAGGAAAGTGATTTCGGATCACTGACCAATGCATCCTTAGCAATTTTCTCGAAAGCTAAAGTTCTTTGGAAGAACTAGGTAGCTTTGCATTAAACGATAAATAAAATAGACAACGGGCAGTTATTTCAGATACACTAGTGGGAGTGATATAAGGAAATGAATCTCGGATTCACTTCTTGAGTATCACAGAAAATTCATTTTCTGTTTTCGGGTTCGTTGGAACAAACGTATTCATTTTCAATAGGATAATTTGTTTGTCTTATTGACGATAAATATAACATTCGTAGCACGAACCCAAGACTCGGATTTTTGTTTGATAAAGTCAGAACCACTAACAAATGCTGAATAGGTGTTAAGGGTGAAAATCCATGAATTATAAGGATAAATTTTACGATGTTTTTCCCTCTATGTTGTGTAATTTGCATAATAATAGGTCTTATATTGAAATGTTGAGCAAACGATATTTATGATGGCTTAATCGCAATATCGATATATTTATGTGATTTCATGGTTAGAATATGACTATTTGAATATTATTACAGTTTGCGATGTTTTCCATGTGTTATAGGTATGTCTATTGTGCTCAAATGATTATCAAAAGAGATAAATTTCGAGCTATAAGGATTTAAGGAAGAGATAATGATCGAGTGGAGAGAAGAAAAAGAGATAAACATGCAAAAATCGCATTTAAGTCATGTTGAACGAACGTCCATGCTCCGTCCAGGGCAAACGGGCGTCTGAAGTGTCGAACGAGCGTCCAAGGTGCCAAGAGTGATTCAGAGAGTTTGGGCGAGGTCGAACGAAAGGCGTCGAGGAGAGTTCAAGGAAGTGAGCAGCGTCCCGAGTAACTAACTTCGTCCGTCCGCCGACTCAGCCAGAACCGACTTAATCCTCTATAAATACCCGCTTTATTTACGCACACAAGAACAACAATCCGACATTATTCGAACCCTAAACCTAAGGGGCAGCTTGGCTGCGTTTTTTTCCTTCGATTTTTCTCTAGTTTTATGCACTTAAACTTCTAGATTAGATTAGATAATTTCATGTACTTTTATTCATCAATTCGAGTTGTCAAGAAGATGCTAAGAGGCTAAATCCTCTTGAACAAGCGTTGTGAAGCCGTCCAATTCAACAGTTGATATCTCGTTCGTGATTATTTTGTGAGTTCTATTTCAAGCTCGTTTCTTTTATCATGTTTTGTATGTTTTATTGCATGTTTAATCGAAAGATGCTTGCTTTGATGATTGTTTATATGATGAGAGTCGTGTCAACCTTAGATCACCGTGATAAAAGATTGGATCTTTGATCTAAATAAAACGAAAGTTATTAGATTGATTTTCTAGATTAGAAATCGAAAGATTTCACGCCTAGGTTAGAAAGACGTAATATTTAACATCGAAAGATAAAAGATTAGAAAACGAACTTGTCTACGAGAGTAGGAGTTTATGCCTTCGATTAGGTGAATCACGACTTGAGTAGAGATCACGAAGTAATCCGAATTAGAATTGAATGTTTATAGGATAGGTGGATCAATTGCTTGTTCGCTCGTTATAACTTGATTTAATCCCTTGAAACTTGAATTGTTTAGCTTTAGTTTACTTTTTCTGCACTTTAGTTTAGTTTAGTTTATCGCTTTCAATCTTCCCTAGCATTGGATTAATCTCCTCTGTCTAGTTACTTTTATGCAATATTTGTTTAGGTTAGCTCTTCGTTAGGTTAGTTTTCGTGACAATAATTAGTTAAAAACAAAAGCTAGGGTTCACAACAGTCTAGTTCCCCGTAAGATCGACCCGGCATTAGCCTCCATACTACGATCCTTGCACTTGAGGTTAACCGGTTTTATTACTTGTTTATTTTGTATTAATAAAATCCGTGACAAGTTTTTGGCGCCGTTGCCGGGGAACCGGACGGTTGCCTAGTTTTTGTTTTTGTTTTTTTTTTTCTTCTGTTTTCTGTGTTTTAATCCCTGTTTAGTTTTTAGTTAGTTTTTTTTTAGGTTTTAAGGTTCAGATTAGTAGGGTTTAAGAGTTAGGGTTTAAGTTTTTCAACTTTTCTGTTCTTTTCTTGTTCGTCCCGCATCTCAGACGAGCGTCCAAACTACTGAACGCCCGTCCTCTAAAAAATTTTCAAACCTGTATCAAATTTTCATCTTAGACGAGCGTCCATAGATTCTGGACGTCCGTCCAAGATTTCTGAAGACCAGACGAGCGTTTGGACCTCCAAACGCCCGTCCAATACCAATTCTGGGTGGACGCCCGTCCAAATAGTTGGACGCCCGTCTGACCCCCCTTTTTCCTTTTTCTCGAATAATCTTGTTTTTAACTTTCTTTTAGGTTTTTAATTTCGTAGTTTTTAGGTTTTGTTCAATTGAGTTGGGTTTGGTTTATGCAAACTCGAAAGTCGAAGGGCCATTACTCTTTTCACGACCTCGGCGGACCATAGTCCGACCTAATAAGCGAAAACCGTTTTACCGATCCTTCGGACGAAGGAAGTCTAGCCGACCAAGAAATTGAGCGGAAGTTGATAGAAGAGATCGAAGAAATAGTAATAATGGCGGGCAGAGGATCGACGACGTTGGCGACTACGCCATGCCTGGTGCGATCCTTCATCAACCCGGCTATAGTCTTGCCCGCCATTCTGACTCACACATTCGAACTCAAGCCCGGACTCATCCGGATGATGCGGCATGCATCAATTTTTCATGGCTACCAATCTGAAAATCCGCATACCCACTTACATGCGTTCTTAGAGATATGCGGTACTACCCGCATCCAAGGAGTGAGTGAGGATGCGATCAAGCTTAAAGCTGTTTCCTTTCTCTCACGAAAGGAGAGGCTGAGGAGTGGTATCACTCTCTCTCCCTTGTAATCCATCACTACGGGCCGGACTTGAAAAAGAATTTCTAAGTCAATATTTTCCTCCTTCAAAGACAAATGGCCTGATTGTCTCGAATGAGATCTTTACATTCTACCAGAAGGAGAATGAATCATTTTTCGAATGTTGGAAGAGGTTCAAATCTCTTTTAAGAAAATGTCCCCACCATGGCTTGCCTAAGGAAAGGCAAGTAAACACTTTCTTGAGTGGGTGACCGAGCTTACTAAAGGCATGGTCAACGGCTCTTACGGTGGGGCTTTCCTCAAAAGACACTGATGAAGGATGGGCTTTGTTTGAAGAAATTGCCAAATACAACTATGCCCCATCCTATCAGGCCATCCAAGCGCCTCCTCCTCCCAAGGTGGAGGAAGTCAATGTTCAAAGTCGATAGCCATCTTGCAAAAGCGAGATGGCAAGTCCTCGAGTTCCTAACCCGATTAGTCGGACTCTTCGTTTTCCATGAGAACCCTCAGGTTCAGACATTGAAAAATTCTTTGTCGACCGCCACATGTTTGGCCAATGTCAATTCAGTCCCCTCTGCTCACCAAGTCAATGATGTTCATAACAATGGGCGAGAATAACCCAATCACATGCCAAGTATGTGATGATCCGGGCACTCGCTTGCTCGTCATGTCCCATGATTGGGCAGATCTTTGAAATTAATGCTTTCTCTGGCCAGTCCAATCAGAGATTTAGTAATCAATACTCTGGCCAGGGTAATTTTCAAAACCAGGGTTTTCATCAGAATCCAAATTTTAACCTCAATTCGAATTTTCAAAATCAGAGCTTTAATCGAAACCCTGGGTCCAATCAGAACCAGAATTCCAATTTTTCGAATCCACAGCAAAGGTTCAATCAGAATTGGCCCGCCAATTCTAACCCTCAGTTTCAAACTCGGCCTAGCCAGCCATCTCCCCAGAACTTCCAAAACTCTCAAGGCCCCTCCCACTCAAATGATATAAAAGCCGAATGGAATTCATTTCGGGAGGAGCAAAGCAGGACGATGAAAAGTCTTGAGAGGCAAATCGAGCAAATGGGTGAAAGCGATTAGCTTCAGACCGTCAGGCAATTGCCCGACTTTACGGAAAAGAATCCAAAAGGTGGTCAGGTTGCTCAGGCCGATATGAGCAACAACCAATGCAATCGACCTCGTGCCAACAATGCAATACGGTAAAGAGGAGGCCGGTCGCGATGAATTTAAGTGGCACTCGGTGAGTGGTCCCACGGCTTCCGGAAACCACTAGCCCCTCTCGCCCATTATGGTGCATGAGGGAAGTTGAGCACCCATTATCCCCTGTCTGCAAGAGCATACTCGGGTGGTGAATCCCGAGAAATGAAAGAGTTGAAACACCTCGGTGGCATTTGAACCCCTGAGAAAAGAAGATTCGGTTGAGAGTCGTGGGTGATCCACGACCAATAAGGCGTCTGAAAAAGTGGTGAGGTGGAAAGATCTGGAAGACAAGGCCGTAAGTGCATCCTCAAAGAAAGTATTTTACGAGATTGACCTTAAAAGCTTCCATTTCCACCTAGAAAAGCAACATTCCCTTGCATGAAGATAAGAAGTGCGGAAAGGTGCTTAATTTCTTTGAAAAATACTCAGAGTTAATCTTCCACTCTCGAAGTTTTGGTTGAAATGCCTAAGTATACCAAGTTTATCAAGGATGTTGTTTCTTCTAAAAGAAGTTAGCAGACATGGATCAAGCAATTGGTGAGGATTGCTCAATGGTCAATTATCAAGACTTACCAATCAAGAGGGTGACCAGGCAAGTTTGTGCTCACATTGCGGATGGGAGGCCTAGTCTTCCCAAATTCTTTATGTGACTGGGTGCATCCATCGACTTGATCTTTGTTCATGCATTTGCAATTAGCTTGGTTTACAAGATCTTCTAGAACCCACCACCATGAACCTTCGGTTCGCGATAGATCTTCCAAGAAAGCTTCAGGATCACGAAAGGCGTATTAGTTCAAATTGATAGGTTTACCTTCCCGGTTGGTAGCACGTCTTAGATATGAGAAAGTGCGGATGTTCCCCTGATTCTTGGAAGACCTTTCCTATCTACGACTAGGGCCCTCATCGATTGTGATGGTGGGCAAGTAACTATTCGAGTTGGTGACCGGAGGTGAGCTATAGTGTCTCTAAATCTATTCAAGTACCCTCTGGTTCTCCAACCGGCTTTTCCATTGAGGAGTCATTCAATGACTTCAATGACTGTATGGACGAGCAAGTCAAGGTTGTGGAAGTGGAATATGAGCGATTGATCGATAATCTGAATAGTCATGGTGTGGTTAGTCTAGATCAGTTCGCAGCTGACTTTGAGGATGAGTTATTAAGAGAAGAAGCTTTGGCAGTGGAGCCACTAAGTAAGCTCAGCGATTCTGAGTTGAAAAGTGGAGGGCTTAAATCGAGTTTAGAGGAACCCCCCGCCAATCTAATTTTGCAGCCGTTGCCTAAACATCTTAAGTATGTGTTCCTACGTGAGGGTGACAAGCTTCCCTTGATCATATCTGCCAAGCTATCTCGAATAGAAGAGCTGAAATTGTTAAACATCTTGCGAAAAAACGAAAAAGCCTTTGGATGGCAGGTGGGAGATATCCGAGGAATATCTCCTGACATCTGCATGCACAAGATCAAGACTAGTGAGGGTGCTAAATGTGTAAGACAGCCCCAAAGGAGGCTTAACCCTCACATGCAAGAAGTAGTCAAGAAGGAGATCATCAAACTTCTAGATATGGGTATCATATACGCCATCGCCGATAAAGTGAATGGGTATCCCCTACTCAAGTGGTCCCCAAAAAAGGAGGGATTACTATTGAGAAGAACGAGAAGGGAGAAGAGATAGCATTGAGGCTCGTTACAGGCTATAGAGTCTGCATTGACTATAGGAAACTCAATGAGGTCACAATGAAGGATCATTTCCCCCTTCCCTTCATTGACCAGATGCTTGAGCGTCTGGCGGGGCACGCATTCTACTGTTTCCTGGATGGATATTCAGGGTACTTCCAGATACCCATCGATCCAATTGACCAAGAAAAGACCACTTTTACCTTCCCTTATGGTACATTCGCTTACAGGCGGATGCCATTTGGTCTCTGTAATGCCCCAGCCACCTTTCAAAGGTGTATGATGGCTATCTCTGACGGGCTAGTCGAAAAGTGTATGGAGATTTTCATGGACGATTTTTCGGTCTTCGGTCAATCCTTCGATGATTGCCTCGCTAATCTTGATCAGGTGTTATCTAGATGTGTGGAAAAGAACTTAGTACTCAATTGGGAGAAATGCCTTTTTATGGTAGATGAAGGAATAGTTCTTGGCCACAAAGTGTCCACCAAAGGTATCGAGGTAGATAGGGCTAAGGTGGAAGCTATCGAAAAGATGAGTTATCCTAAGAGTGTTCGCGAAGTCAGAGGTTTTCTCGGACATGTCGGCTTCTATAGGAGATTCATTCAGGACTTTTCAAAGATCGCCAAGCCCCTGTCTACCTTACTTAAGGAAGACGTTACATTCGCCTTTGATGATAGGCGCAGCGGCGTTTGAGGAGCTTAAGAGTCGATTAATCTCCGCTCAGGTTCGATATCGGTGATTTGGAACCTACCCTTCGAGCTTATATGCGATGCATCCAACTATGCAATTAGTGCGATTTTAGGCCAAAGGATCGAAGGAAAATTCTAGCCTATCTATTATGCCAGTCACACACTGAGCCCCGCACAAGTTAACTACACGACCACCGAGAATGAATTGTTGGCTGTGGTATTCGCCATGGACAAATTCCGTAGTTACTTGTTGGGAGCTGTAGTCTTATTTGGTCGACCACGGCGCCTTGCGCTATCTCATGACCAAGAAAGAGGCTAAACCGCGTTTTCTACGTTGGATACTGACCCTCCAAGAGTTTGATGTCCAAATTAAAGACAAAAAGGGCAGTGAAAACGTAGTGGCTGATCTTGTCTCAAGATTGTTGACAGAGGAAAAGCGAACACGATGATATAGATCTTTACTTTCCTCTAGAAAACATCATGCTTATCGATGGTTGCGCCCCGATGTTCCATGGTATTCTTCCATTGTTAACTACCTTCATGCCCGTTATCTTGACCCCTGAAATGTCTTATCAAGAGAAGAAAAAGTTCTTCTACGATATGAAATCTTCGTTTGGGATGAACCTTACCTCTTCAAAATCAGTAAAGATGGTTTGCTAAGGAGGTGTGTTCACGAACCGAGCAACGCGATATAATCGAGCAATGCCATAGTGGACCCACGGTGGTCACTTTGGTCCTTGGAAAAGCGGTTGCGAAGATCTTCGAGTCCGGTTTCTCTTGCCAACGATCTTTAAGGACCACGAAGCTTTCTCAAAGCTTGTGATAGGTGCCAAAGAACCGGTACTCTAACAAGGCGGTTTGACATGCCATTGAAACCCATCTTAGAATGCGAAGTCTTTGATGTATGGGTGTCCCGGATTTTATCAATACAAAACAACAAGTAATAAACCGGTTAACCTCAAGTGCAAGGATCGTAGTATGGAGGCTAATGCCGGGTCGATCTTACGGGGAACTAGACTGTTGTGAACCCTAGCTTTTGTTTTTAACTAATTATTGTCACGAAAACTAACCTAAACAAATATTGCATAAAAGTAACTAGACAGAGGAGATTAATCCAATGCTAGGAAAGATTGGAAGCAATAAAAACTAACTAAGTCGCAGAAAAATAAAATAAACTAAACTAAGCTAAGCAATTCGAGTCAAGTGATTTAAATCAAATTTTAACGAGCGAGCGAGCAATTGTTCCACCTATCTATCAACGTTTGATACTAATTCGGATTATTTTCGTGATCTCTACTCAAGTTGTGATTCACCTATCTAAGGCATGAACACCTACTTTCGTAGACAAGTTCGTTTTCTAATCTTCGATCTTTCGATTAAAGATTAAGTCTTTCTAACCTAGGCGTGAAATCTTTCAATTTCTAATCTAGAGATTCAATCTAATAACTTTCGTTGTGATTAGATTAAAGGTCTAAACTTTTATCATGGTGTTCTAAGGTTAACATGACTTTCATCAAGCAAACAAGAAACAAAGGCACGGATCTTTCGATATAGCATGCAATCAACATATAAAAACATGACAAAGGTAACAACTTTAATAGACACTCACAAAATAATCACGAACTCGAGATCAAACTGTTGAAACGGACGGCTTCTAACGCTCGTTCAAGGAGGATTTAGCCTCCTAGCATCCTTTGCACATCGAATTGTTGAATAAAAAGTACATGAAATTATCTAATCTAATCTAGAAGTTTAAGTGCATAAAACTAGAGAAAAACTGAAGGAAAAACGCAGCCAAGCTGCCCCTAGGGTTTAGGGTTCGAAAATTGTATAAACTCGTGTCTCAATGTGTGAAAATAGGCCAGGATTTATAGAGATTTGAGGCGGTTTCACTAAGTCGGCGGACGGACGCCCGTCTGCTTCATTGGACGCTCGTCCAGATTTCTGAACTCCCCTCAGCCGCTCGTTCAAACTCCGTTCGACTCTCTCAGTATCAAGATTGTTTCCATGGGCGCTCGTTCGATGTATTGCCTAACGCTCGTTCACCATGGACATTTGCATGGACGAACGTTCGGGATGACTTGAATGCGATTTTTGCATCTTTATCTCTTTCCTTCAATTCACTTCATCATTATCTCTTCTTAAATCTTTATAACTCGAGTTGTAACCCTTTTTGATCATCATTTGAGCACATTGAACATACCTATAATCCATGGAAAACATCGCATAAAGCGTAATAAAGTCCAATTAATTATAATTCATGATGAAAACACATAATTTATTCAATATTGCGAATAAGTCCTTAAAACCTAGTATGCTCGATATTTCCATATGAGGGCTATTTATTATGCAATCAATCCAATTAAGGGAAAATACCGTAAAATATATCATAATAAAACATAGATTTTCACCCTTAACAACTCCCCACACTTAAACTTTGCTCGTCCGAGCAAAACAAAACTAAAATTAGGCTCGAGAAAGGAAAGCATGCATCTAAACAAATATAACATACATCCAATAACTTAGATGTCCACCGGTGTGTGAGTGCATAGCCATAGGAACTTCCACTAGATCCAAACTTGAAATTGATTCAAGCAAAACTAGCTATTACCCCATCATGAGAATAGTAATAAATGACACTCATAAGGTGCACCCTACAAAGCGTGACATATCCGAAAAAAAGATGATCGAATATATCTAGGGCCTTTACGAAATACTCAGAGGATAATCCTACAACATATCCATCGGTTTATCTTTGGGATAAGATTAACGAGAACTAAGCCTTATTAGTTTTAGTAACCATTTCTTAGTTGATTTAACTATTTCACTTTAAACATACATTAGAAGAAGCTATTGCCCTCATAGCGAGAATAGGACATTTCGAGATAATACCCTACCTTACTCCAATCATAAGGCGACTTTTTCCTAATCGTCGTGAGCTTTTAGTCATCATAGTGGTATAGGACATACGTGGTACACCCTACCTCACTCAAATCATCGACTAGCTTCCGACACACCCATATTAACCAACTATTAACTTGTCTTTTAATTGACATTAGTCCGTGTTACTTATCACATTCAAAGCGTCTAGATATTCACAATTATAACGCATTACGGAACTAAATACAAACTATCATAAGTCTCACGATATGCACGTAGCACTAAGCACATGACTTATAAGATAATCAAAATTACTAATCCAAAACGGGGTATAGCTTTATAAATTAGCTCATCATTCACTATGGCACGTGAAATGTAAATCTTGGTGACACAACTAACTTATCAAACATATGAAATATCGCATAGATGATTGCAAAAACAACGAACTTCACGTTGAATTGTTTACTCGGGACAAAACAAAAACACAAGTATAGGAAAATTTTTTGAAAATTGAGCATATTTTTGGCATAATAAATAAACTAACGTAGTAATTAAACGTATACGCGTCAACTATCCCCTCCCCCACACTTAAAAACTCAACATGTCCTCATGTTGTGCAGAAAGGTAAATGAGAAGAAACTTAGCTGTATTTGCGTAGAAAAATCGAGATGTTGGTCAGTCTGGAGCATGAAAGGGCCAACGCGCAAAAAAGCGTGGAAAAAACGTCCAAGCGTAACTCAACGAGTACTCGACAAAAACCACCTCTGCAACACTCGAGAAAACAGAAAACTCGGGGGAAACGGGGTATAATATGGCAGTAGAGATAATAATTCAAACGGATGAAAAAGATAGGACCATCAAATAAATATGTCAACACAAGTCACAGAACGAGAAACCAGAAAGTATATGAACCATGAATAGTAACCAAAAGGAAAGTAACAAAATGTATAGGTACAGCCAAATCGAATGAAATGTATCAAAAAGTGCAACAACCAGAAAGATGTAAAGCAAATAAAAATCAAGGTAGCCCCGGAGTCGTCTCGACATGGAGCATCAACATGAGGAGGATCTGGAGTAGGTACAGCAACAGTGGACGGCGTCGGTGTAGGCTCAGGCTGCATAGTGGATGCAGTAGCAGGCTCTACCGGGGGCTCATCCTCCTCATCTGACTCGGGCTTCTCCTCCATCTTGACCACCTCAGCTATCACCCTCTCTATCTGCTCGGAGAAGACGTAATCCATTGTACTCGCATTGAATACCCTCCGATCTCTCGGTTGCCTCCCATCAACCATACACTCCAAAACCGATAAGATATTATCCTGGCCATCCCGGATATCACTCAACATCGCCCGCAAACTATGAGCCATACTATGCCGAGTAATCTCGGAAGAAGATAAACCGAAAGAAGCGAGGCTTGAGGCGGTGCCGATGTGGAACCAGGCTCGAAAGCGGAATGACCTTCTCTCTACGAATAGGGGGTAACTCTTAGTCCCGTGGTTACGATGTATACTCGGCAACCCCAAACATCTAAACATAAAGCGATGTATCAAATGAGGCACTATCAAACTCCGGGTAGATACCTTCTGGTTGGCCAAAACATCATCAAACAAAGCTTGCCCAACATCAACATTCAACCCGAAAACCAACGCATACAACATCCCAAGATCACTAATATAGAAATGTGTGAGATTATTCTTGGGAATCAACCGACTCTGGATAAACCGACAGTAGACTCGCCAATCCTCAGTCCAAGTCGTGGTGATTAACTCCTTCCTATCACCATTCGGTCTCAACACCCATGCTACATCCGGACAAACTCTCAATCGCAGCTCCTCCATTGGGTCCTTACCCTCCTCATTTTGCCGTCTAGCGATCTCCTCCTTGTAATCCAAGCCACGAAACGCCGGCAACTTATATTTCTGGTTGATCACCTTGGCGGAAAAAGGCACCTTGACACCTCGAACCATCACAAAACCGCCATCCAAATCCGTCTCAGAACAATTCGCATAGAACTCTCTCACTATGGAATCATTAACCGGGTTAGGAGGAATCTTCAGTAACTCATCCCACTTCCGAGCCTTAAGCATCTTCACGAAGGCCGGATCAACTTGTTGTGTCTTGACCTCTCTGTCAAAAATCATACTCCGAGTTACATAATCCTTAGTGTAGGCACTATGAGCTCGTGGATTGACGAATCGACGGGGCATAGCAAGAGGGGCAACATTCTTAGCTTTCTTCTTAGGGGGTGCACGTGTAGCTCCGGTTTCAGCCTCCTCCCCAACGACATTCTCAGTACCAACCTCAGCTCTAGAAGATTCACCACCCCGAGTGCCTCGAGTCATTCTTACGAGAGGGACCTCACAATCGTCCTCGGTTTCAGAATTTGAAGAGGATTCATCTCTTAACTCGGTCCTAAGTGGCTGAGATGCCCTAGGGGGTTGCTCTCGAAAGACTACTCCTCTGTTAGGGTCTAATTCCGATGGATCAAACTCAGTACGTTGCCGCTTACCTTTCTCCCTGGCCAAACCTTTACCATAACGCTTCACGATTTCCTTCTTACGCACCATTGTCCACTTATAACTAAACTAAACCATTCACACAAATGGTTACCCGTTTATCATCCAAATCGGGATTTCAATTCAACAACACCAACCCATCCACCACAACCAACATCACCACACCATCACAACACCAAAACAAGAAGAAAACAGCAACAAAATGAGAGAAATTTCAAGAGAATGAGCCGACCCGAAGATCGAACCCACAAAAACGTGGAATGAGTCAAGAAAAGTTGCTATAGACTTACCAAATGCTATGTAAGGATGATGATCGAATGGATTTGAAGCCCAGAAACACCAAGATTGGTCACCAAAATCGGAAATTTTGTCCAAATTGCCGCACTGAAAGATCTCTGATTCTTGAAATTCCGTTGATTGTTGGAGGGAATGGACTAGATAAAAGAAAAGAAGGTGCAATGAGCGTTCTTTTGCAACAAGAATCGCCAAATTTGGTTTAGAAACGAAGATTTGAGGTTTGGAGGAGGGAAAGAGTCGGGTTCTCCTTTTGAAAATCACAGAGAATGAGGGTTCACGCCTAGAGCAGATATATATAGGCCTGGAACGGACGCTCGTCCATCCTACGGACGGGCATTCACTTGTAATCGCATGAAGCCGGGACGGGCGTCCATAATTGTAGGCGCTTCGTCCATGGGCATTTTTTACATTCAGGATAGGAGGAATTCTGCAGACGAGCGTCCACCATTTTGGACGAACGTCCATAAAAACGAGCAAACTGGACGGGCGTTCATCTGAATGAACGGGCGTCCACCAGAGAGAGTGATAAAAATTAAACTTGTTCACACATAAGCTAATTAAAATTGAAGTGCCATTCTTATTAATGTCAAACAAAATTCAAAAGTACAATGATGAAATATCAAAGACCTAAAATAGCTTAGAAGCAACTAAAAACATAACTAAAACAGTGGGTTGCCTCCCACCAAGCGCTTCCGTTTTACGTCGGGGCTCGACGAAAACCAAACTAACTAAGAACTCACTAGTCTGTGTAGATTTCATCCCAATCCACTACGCGACTGAGACGTCGAAGCATGTCGACAATTTGGAGGAAAGTCGTACTCATCTTGCAAACACCAATCCTCACCGGCTACCTCAACACTCTCGAAATGCTCGGCTGCGAGCACTAGTGCCAAATCCGTCAGCATAGGATCATTAAGGATCGTGTAGGGACGTCCTATGGCCTCCTGCAACTCCTCAGTCGTGAAATCGCTGCCTCCCGAACAAGGTGGAACTATGATAACGTACGTGATGGTCTTAACCTGAGTGCTAATGTCAAAATCTACATGAAGGACTATAGTGCCTCCCGGTCCATCATCTACTGTGATCAGCGGGATCCGACTAATGAGGGGGAACTCCTCAGGAAGAACTCCGTAATCCATACCTAAAAGCACACTAACTGACAGATAACAATAGAACAACTTAGTTAGCTAAAACTGAATCAAACTAAAACTTAAATAAATAAAACACTAAAAGTGTGAACAGAACCTAGCTAATATAATAAGGGATATCTAGGATGCCTCCTAGTAGCGCTTTTGGTTAATGTCGTTAGCTCGACACAGTCTAAGCTCAGCCTGGATCAGGCCATTTGACTTTTCTCGCCACCATTACTGCGTGCACGCTTTGATCGGCGGTGTGGGTGCGCTGAAACAAAGATCTCACACATGGGGAAAAGTTTTAATAGCCCTCCACATACGCTTGAACCTCCCCATGGGTGACCTCTTCATACTCTGAGTCCTCTGATGACGCTTCAACTGTCGCTCCCTTTCAAACTCTTCCATATCTGCACTACCCGCTAGAACTTCTTCAGAAGGATCACTACCGTCATTCTCGGAGAACAAGTCGGGTGATAACTCGTTAAATTCTTCGACTCGAGTAACACCACATCCGAGAATATCGAGAAATTTAACAATCAAAGATGCCTCTTTAGGTTCACCGATATAGTGTTTGCACCTTTGACCGTTGACTCGAAACGGGTCACCGCTATAACCACGAAGTTCTAGAACGCCTCCAGGAATGATTTGGAGAATCTCGAAAGGGCCGGACCAACGAGTCCTCAACTTTCCAGGAAACAAATGTAACCTAGAATTGTAGAGGAGAACTTGTTCGCCGACTCTGAATTCTCGCTTCTTAATTTTCGCATCATGGAGCAGTTTCATCTTATCTTTCTTTGATCCTGGCACTTTCATAGGCACGGAGTCCGAACTCGCCCAGCTCATATAGCTAGCTTTGAATCGATGTTTCCCACAAGATTCGGAATCAAAGTTCAGAAACTTTGTAGCCCAATACGCTCTATGCTCTAACTCGACAGGCAGATGACATGGTTTCCCGTAGACCATTTGATATGGAGATGTACCCATAGGAGTTTTATAGGCGGTCCTATAAGCCCATAAGACATCATCCAACTTCAAACTCCAGTCCTTGCGATGACTGTTCACAGTTTTCTCCAGGATCTTTTTAATGCTTTGGTTGTTTCGCTCACTCTCGACCGCTAGTCATCGGATGGTATGGGGTGCCGGTCTTATGGCGTACACCATACTTTTCGAGAACTTTTTCTAGAGGTCGGTTGCAAAAATGCGTTCCTTCATCACTGATCAAGGCTCGAGGACACCCAAATCTCACAAAGATATTCTTTTTTAGGAACTTCATGACCGTTTTATGATCATTGTGAGGAGTGGCTATTGCCTCCACCCATTTCGAAACATAGTCAACGCAGACTAAGATGTATTTGTTGCCACAAGATGATGGGAATGGTCCCATAAAATCGATGCCCCAAACATCAAAGACTTCGCATTCAAGGATGGGTTTCAAAGGCATGTCAAATCGCCTTGTCAGAGTACCGGTTCGTTGACACCTATCGCAAGCTTTACAGAAAGCTTCTGTATCTTTAAAGATCGTAGGCCAATAGAAACCGGACTGGAAGATCTTCGCAACCGTTTTCCAAGGACCAAAGTGACCACCTGTGGGTCCACTATGGCATTGCTCGATAATCTCTCGTTGCTCAGATTCAGGAACGCATCTCCTAAGCAAACCATCTTTGCAGATCTTGAACAAATAAGGTTCATCCCAAACGAAATATTTCATATCGTAGAAGAAGAACTTCTTCTCCCGATCACGACATCTCGGGGTCAAGGTAGCGGGCATGAAGGTAATTCACAATGGGCGAATACCATGGAACATCGAGGAGAGCGGCCATCGATCAACATGATGTTTTCGGAGGAAAGTAAAGATCTATATCTTCCGGATCACCCTTTTCCTCACTTATCATCCTAGAGACATGATCCGCCACTCGTTCTCAACGCCCTTCTTATCTTTGATTTGAACGTCAAATTCTTGGAGGTCGATTATCCAACACGAGAAGCGGTTTAGCTTCCTTTTTTTCATGAGATATCGCAAAGCGGCGTGGTCGATCCACACAATCACTTGAGCACCCGAGCAAGTAACTACGAAACTTATCCATAGCAAAGACTACGGCTAATAGTTCCTTTTCGATTTTGTCGTGTAGTTAACTTGAGAAGGATTCGATGTGTGGATCGGCATAATAGATAGGTGGAACTTTCCATTAAGCTTTTGCCCTAAGATCGCACCAACAAAGCATAGTTGGATGCATCACACATAAGCTCAAAGGGTAGGTTCGATCTGGCGATATAAGAATTGGGCGAGAGATCGAGTCTACTCTTAAGCTCCTCAAACGCGCGCTTGCAATTCTCATCAAAATCAAAAGTAACGTCTTCTTTGAGTAAAGTAGGCAGGGGCTTGGCAATCTTTGAAAAGTCTGGATGAACCTCCTATAGAAGCCGACATGTCCGAGAAAACCTCGGACTTCCCGAACATTCTTAGGATAACTCATCTTCTCAATAGCTTCTACCTTAGCCCTATCTACTTCTATACCTTTGGTGATACTTTGTGGCCAAGGACTATGCCTTCATCTACCATGAAATGGCATTTTTCCCAATTAAGCACTAAGTTCTTTTCACACATCTAGATAACACTGATCAAGATTATTGAGGCAATCATCGAAGGATTGACCAAAGACCAGAAATCATCCATAAAAATCTCCATGCACTTTTCAACTAGCCCGTCAAAGATTGCCATCATACACCTTTGAAAGGTGGTGGGGCATTCAGAGAGACAAACGGCATCCGCCTGTAGGCGAATGTTCCATAAGGGCAGGTGAAAGTGGTCTTCTCTTGGTCAACAGGATCGATGGGTATCTGGAAGTATCCTGAATATCCATCGAGGAAACAGTAGAATGCATGCCCCGCCAGACGCTCAAGCATCTGGTCAATGAAAGGAAGGGGGAAATGATCTTTCATTGTTACCTCATTGAGCTTTCGATAATCGATACATACTCTGTATCCAGTAACGAGCCTCAATGCTATCTCTTCTCCCTTCTCATTCTTCTCAATAGTAATTCCACCTTTTTTGGGAACTACTTGAGTTGGGGACACCCACTCACTGTCTGCAATGGCGTAAATGATACCCATATCTAGAAGCTTGATAATTTCCTTCTTGACTACCTCTTGCATGTGAGGTTGAGCCTTCTCTAGAGGTTTGTCTAACTTGTTTTGCACCCTCCTCCGTCTTGATTTTGTGCATACAGATGTCGGGAGATATCCCTCGGATATCTCCCACCTGCCATCCAAAGGCTTTTTCATTTTTGCGCAAGACGTTTAACAATTTAAGCTCTTCTATACGAGATAGCTTGGCAGAGATGATCAAAGGAAGCTTGTCACCTTCTTAAAAACACATACTTAAGATGTTTAGGCAACGGCTTTGAACCAAGTCTACACAGGGTTCCTCACAGACTTGATTTAAGATCACCACTCTTCAACTCAACATCGTTGAGCTTACTTAGTGGTCCTACGCCAAGGCTTCTTCTCTTAGCTCATCCTCAAAATCACCGCTAATCTGGTCTAGATTGACCACACCATGATTATTCAGATTATCAATCAATCGCTCATATTCTCGCCTACTGACCAAGACTTGCTTATCCATGAAGTCATTGAAGTCATCAGACGTCTCCTCAATGGAACGACCGGTTGGAGAACCGGAGGGTACTTGAATAGATTTAGAAACACTATAGCTCACCTCTTGGTCACCAACTCGGATAGTTACTTTCCCACCATCACAATCGATGAGGGCTCTAGTTTGTAGATAGGAAAGGTCTTCCAAGAATCGAGAGGACATTTTCATTTTCTCCATATCTAAGACATACCCAGTCAACGGAAAGGTAAACCTACCAACTTGAACCAATACGTCCTTTAGGACCCCGAGGCTTTCTTTGAAGATCTATCGAACTGCAAGTTCATGGTAGTGGGTTCTAGAAGACTTTGTAAACCCAATTTGCTTGCAAATAGATAATGGCATCAAGCTTATGGATGCACCCAGTCACATAAAGAATTTGGAAAGACTAGGCCTCCCATCCGCAATGTGAGCACGAATTTCCCGGGTCACCTCTTTTGATTGGTAAGTTTGGATAATTGATCATTGAACAATCCTCACCAATTGCACTGATCCATTTCTCGCTAACTTCTTTTGAAGAAACAACATCCTTTATGAATTTGGTGTACTTAGGCATCTCTACCAAGACATCGACAATGGAAGATTTACGAGTATTTTTCAACAAATTAAGCACCTTTTCATACTTCTTATCTTCGCTCAATGGGATGTTGCTCTTTCTAGGTGGAAAGGAAGCTTTTTCAAATCCTCCTCGGAAAATACTTTCTTCGAGGGCTAACTAACGGCCTTGTCTTCCAAATCTTTCCATCGAACCGTCTTTTCATTCTTTTTGTTAGTCAGGGGATCAGCCACCTGACTATCATTTAACTTATCATTCCTCAGGGGATCAGCCACCTGAGGATCCTCAAATGTTTCACTTCTCGGGGAGCGACCACGACTTTCTATCGATTCTTTATTCCTCAAGGGATCAGCCACTTGAGGAATCTCAACTCTTTCTTCTATCAGGGGATCAGCCACCTGATTTGCCTTCTGCAGCCAAGGGGACGATGGGTGCTCAACTTCCCCTCCTGCCTTACCAATGGCGGGGAGGGGCTAGTGGTTTCCTGGAAGCCGGGGACCACCAACTTGAGAACCACTTCTCAAATTCATTGCACTTTGGCCTCTTCTACCGTATGGAGGTGAAGGTACCAGTCGGTGCATTGATCGCCGCTTAAATCGGCCTGAGCGCGTGCCCGCCTCTTGGATTCTTTTCCGTGAAAGCTGAGAAAGCGCCTCGACGGTTCAGAGGCTAAGCGCTCACCAATTGCCCGATTTGCCTCTCAAGACTTTTCATCGTCCCCGCTTTGCTCCTCCCGAAATGAATTCCATTCGGCTTTTATATAAATCCTGGTGGGAGGTGCCTTGAGAGTTTTGGAAGTTCGGGAAATGGCTGGCTTGGCCGACTTTGAATGCGAATTAGAATTGGCGGGCCAATTCGATTGAACCTTTCTTCGTGGATTGGAAGAATTATAGCTTGGGTTACGATTAATACCAGGGTTTCTATTGAAGTTTGAATTAGGATTAAATCCGAAGATTGATTAAACCCTTGGTTTTGGAAACTGATCGCCGGAAGAATTGGTTATTGAATCTACGATTTGTCCGCCGAGAAAGCATTGACTTCCGCGATTCGCCCAATCATGGGGATGTTTGAGCAAGCGATATGCCCCATGCTATCACATACTTGGCATGCGATTGGATTATGTTGTCCATAGTCATGAACAACATTGACTTGCCTTTGAAAGCGAGAGGGGAAGAAAATTGACATTGGCGGTCCATATGGCGGTCGACAAACAAGCTTCACAGTCTGAACTTGAGAGTTACTGTGAAGGTGAAGGAGCCAGAGAACTCGGATTTGAGAAGCTTTGAGCAAATTGTCATTTGAGAGGTTGCCATTTGCTTTCGCAACATGGCAACGAGATTTTGCATAGTCACCTCTTCGACCTTGGGGGAGGAGGAGGTGCTTGAATGGCTTGATAAGAGGGGCATAATTATACTTGGCAATGTCCTCGAATCAACAGCGCCACCCTCATCAGTGTTTTCTTGAGAAATGCCCCATCAGAGGAACTATTGACCATGCCCTTGGTGAGCTCGGTCAATCCACTTTGAAGAAAGTATGGACTTGCCTTTGCTTTGGCAAGCCATGATGGGGACACTTTCAGTGCGGGAGAGACTTAAACCTTTCCACGCCTCAAAGAATGACTCATTTTCCAAATTGACGGAATGTGAAGATTTCGTTCAGACACTGGGCTGTTTTTTAAGGAGGAAAGTATTGACTTAGAAATTCCCTCTCGAGCTCAGCCCACGTAGTGATGGATTCAGAGGGGAGGGAGTGATACCACTCGAGTGCCTCCCCCCGTAAGGAAAATGGAAATAGTTTAAGCTTGATGGCATCATCACTTACACCTTAGATACGGGTAGTACCGCATATTTGCAAGAATGTGTGTAAGTGAGTGTGGGGTTTTCAGATTGAAAACCATGGAAAATTGATGCATGTTGCATCATCATCCGTATAAGTCCGGTTTAAGCTCGAAGTTCGGAGCGAGAATGGTAGGCATGGCGATAGCCGGGTTGATGGTGACTGTATCGGGCATGGCATAGTCGGCCAACGTCCGTCTATCTTCCGCTGCCATTATTACTATTCTTTCGATTTCTCCTGAAAGATATTGCTCAAATCTTTGATCTAGAGCGTTTCCTTCGTCGAAACGAAGTCTCCGCCTATTGGGTCGGACTATGGTCCGCTCGGGGTCAGGGGAATAGATTAGTGGTCCCTTATGACTACGAGTTTGCATAAACCGAACACCAACTCAAGGTGTTGAGCAAGAAAGGATAGAAAGTGACGAAAGGACAGATCGGATAGAGGAAAGGATAACTAAACCTAGAGGAATCAAAACTCACGAAACTTAACTACGAAACATTTAAAACAGAAAAACAGGAAACACCAAAAACGTGTTGAAATCTTCTAAGCCCAAAATGGAAGGGAAAACAGTGGATTTTGACCTCGAAAACGGTGTCGGACGGCCTCTGGCGGTCTGCCACGTCGTCGGCGTCGGAACGAGCTTTCCGAATTGGGGTCCGCGCCAATCCGACACTCGAGCGAAAGTTATGGCCAAAATACTATCAAGTGCTAAAACGGACCCTTTTATCCTAAAATTTGATCGTGAAAGGTGTGGAGTCAGATGATTCAACCTAAGAAACCTACCTACGACACTTACCTACGAAAAACAGAAAACCTAATTGAAATAAAGATAAAAGCGATGGCGAGGCGGGGATGACGGGCGCCCAATTAATCGGACGTTAAATCGAATTAATTTCGAGAATGGACGGGCGTTCAAAATATGAACGCTCGTCCGCTTTTTTTTTTTCAGAACTCCTTTGGACGGGCGTCCAGAGGTATGAACGCTCGTCCGACTAGAGCAAGAACTGAAAACAAGAATTTAAAACAAACTAAACTAAAAAAAAAAAACAAAAACAAAAACTAGGCAACCGTCCGGCTCCCCGGCAACGGCGCCAAAAACTTGTCCCGGATTTTATCAATACAAAACAACAAGTAATAAACCGGTTAACCTCAAGTGCAAGGATCGTAGTATGGAGGCTAATGCCGGGTCGATCTTACTGGGAACTAGATCATTGTGAACCCTAGCTTTTGTTTTTAACTAATTATTGTCACGAAAACTAACCTAAACAAATATTGCATAAAAGTAACTAGACAGAGGAGGAGATTAATCCAATGCTAGGAAAGATTGGAAGCAATAAAAACTAACTAAGTCATGAGAAAAATAAAATAAACTAAACTAAGCTAAGCAATTCGAGTCAAGTGATTTAAATCAAATTTTAACGAGCGAACGAGAAATTGTTCCACCTATCCTATCAACGTTTGATACTAATTCGGATTATTTCGTGATCTCTACTCAAGTTGTGATTCACCTATCTAAGGCATGAACACCTACTTTGTGAGACAAGTTCGTTTTCTAATCTTCGATCTTTCGATTAAAGATTAAGTCTTTCTAACCTAGGCGTGAAATCTTTCAATTTCTAATCTAGAGATTCAATCTAATAACTTTTCGTTGTGATTAGATTAAAGGTCTAAACTTTTATCATGGTGTTCTAAGGTTAACATGACTTTCATCAAGCAAACAAGAAACAAAGGCACGGATCTTTCGATATAGCATGCAATCAACATATAAAAACATGACAAAGGTAACAACTTTAATAGACACTCACAAAATAATCACGAACTCGAGATCAAACTGTTGAAACGGACGGCTTCACAACGCTCGTTCAAGGAGGATTTAGCCTCCTAGCATCCTTTGCACATCGAATTGTTGAATAAAAAGTACATGAAATTATCTAATCTAATCTAGAAGTTTAAGTGCATAAAACTAGAGAAAAACTGAAGGAAAAACGCAGCCAAGCTGCCCCTAGGGTTTAGGGTTCGAAAATTGTATAAACTCGTGTCTCAATGTGTGAAAATAGGCCAGTATTTATAGAGATTTGAGGCGGTTTCACTAAGTCGGCGGACGGACGCCCGTCTGCTTCATTGGACGCTCGTCCAGATTTCTGAACTCCCCTCAGCCGCTCGTTCAAACTCCGTTCAGACTCTCTGTATCAAGATTGTTTCCATGGACGCTCGTTCAGTATTGCCAACGCTCGTTCACCATGGACGCTGCATGGACGAACGTTCAGGATGACTTGAATGCGATTTTTGCATCTTTATCTCTTTCCTTCAATTCACTTCATCATTATCTCTTCTTAAATCTTTATAACTCGAGTTGTAACCCTTTTTGATCATCATTTGAGCACATTGAACATACCTATAATCCATGGAAAACATCAAAAAGCGTAATAAAGTCCAATTAATTATAATTCATGATGAAAACACATAATTTATTCAATATTGCGAATAAGTCCTTAAAAACCTAGTATGCTCGATATTTCCATATGAGGGCTATTTATTATGCAATCAATCCAATTAAGGGGGAAAATACCGTAAAATATATCATAATAAAACATAGATTTTCACCCTTAACAATGGGGGATTGACTTTATGGGTCCTTTCCCATCTTCCTGTGGGAATAAATACATCTTAGTCTGCGTGGATTATGTATCGAAATGGGTGGAGGCAATAGCCACTCCTCGCAATGATCATAAAACGGTCATGAATTTTCTAAAGAAGAATATCTTTGTGATGTTTGGATGTCCATGTGCCTTAATTAGTGATGAAGGGACACACTTTTGCAACCGACCTTTGGAAAAATTCCTCGAGAAGTATGGTGTTCGCCACAAAAGCGGCACACCATATCATCCGATGACTAGTGGTCGAGTTGAGCGAAGCAACAGAGCTTGAAGAAGATCTGGAAAAGCAAAGTGAAGCGATCATAGAAAAGACTGAGTCTAAAGTTGGATGATGTACTATGGGCATATCGAATCGCCTATAAGACCCCATGGGTACATCACCCTACCCGGATGGTCTATGGTAAATCGTGCCACTTGCCGGTTGAGTTGGAGCACAGAGCTTATTGGGCTACAAAGTTTCTTAACCGATTCCCAAGCTGTGGCAAACACCGACGCAGCTAGCGAGTTGCATGAGTTGGACGAGTTTAGGCTTCAGGCTTACGAAAGTGCCAGGGATCGATGAAGAAAAGATGAAACTCCTTCATGACGCAAAGATCAAGAAGAGAGAATTTCAATTTGGAGAGCAAGTGTTACTATACAATTCCAGGTTACATTTGTTTCCTGGGAAGTTGAGGACACGTTGGTCTGGTCCATTTGAGATTCTCCAAATCATTCCCGGGAGGCGTTCTAGAATCAGCGGTTATGGCGATCAACCGTTTCGAGTTAATGGCCAAAGGTGCAAGCACTATATCGGTGAACCTAAGGATAAGCCTTTGATTGTTAAATTCCTCGATATTCTCGGATGTGGTGTTACACAAGTCGATGAATTAGACGAGTTGTCACCCGACTTGTTCTCCGAGGATGACGGTAGTCATAGATGTGAAGAAGTTCTAGCGGGCGTTGGGATATGGAGGAATATGAAAGGAGCAAAAGCTTAAACGTCATCGGAGGAATTTACGAGAGGAAGAAGTCAACCATGGGAAAGGTTAAACGTGTGTGGAAAACTATCGAGCATTAATCCCATGCGTAAGATGTTGTTTTGCGCGCCCACACCACTCGATGAGAGCTTACAAGTAGTGGGTGGTCGCAGAAAAGTCAAATGGCCTCGATCCAGGCTAGACTCGACAAAGGTGTCGAGCTAACGACATTAACCAAAAGCGCCACTAGGGGCATCCTAGATATTCAATCTTGTTTTAGTTTTCCTTAGTTCTTTTGCTTCCGTATGTTGTTTTAGTTATTTTAGTTAGTTTTACTAAGCTTTTATGTTTCTATCTCACGTGAGTTGCTTTCTAGATATGGATTTTTACGGAGTTCGCCTCGAGGAGTTCCCACTTATTAGTCGGATCCCGCCGATCACGATAGATGGTGGACCGGGAGGCACTATAGTTCTTCATGTAGATTTTGACATTAGCACTCGGGTTAAGACCATCACGTACGTTATCATAGTTCCACCTTGTTCGGGAGGCAGCGATTTCACGACTGAGGAGTTGCAGGAGGCCATAGGATGTCCTTACACGATCCTTAATGATCCTATGCTGACAGATCTAGCGCTGGTACTACAGGCTTCACATTTTAGAGGTTTAGAGGTAGGTTGGAGATGACCGGGCGTACAAGACGACTATGATTTCCCTCCTGCTATTGATATGCTTTGTCGTCTCATCCGTTTGGTAGATTGGGACGAGATTTATGCAGACTAGCGTTAGTTAGGTTTGTTTCGTCGAGCCCCGACGTAAAACGAAAGCGCTTGGTGGGAGGCAACCCACTGTTTTATTCGTTTTGTTTTATTTTCGAGTTCTTTTATGTTCGTAGCATTTCCGTTTGTACTTTTTGAATTTTAAATTATCAATAATAATAATAAAGAAAAAAAATTTCGCATTTAGTTGGTTTATATGAAATTTTATGAAATTTGGCATTTCTTTATCTTGGACGACCGTCTGGTATAATGGACGCCCGTCCGACCCTCTGTTTCTGCAGACGCCCGTCCAGGTTTCTGGACGCCCGTCTGGAAAATTCCCTCCAATCCTGTTTCAAAAATTGCCCTCAGGACGAGCGTCCGGTATAATGGACGTCCGTCCGGCTCCTGCAGTTTCCAAGTGAACGCCCGTCCGTCAGGATGGACGAGCGTCCATCAAGCGTCTATATATAGACCTTCAACGCATGAACCCTCATTTCTCAGAATTTTCAAACCGCAACCCGACTCTCTTCTCCCCTTTACCTTAAAATCGTCATTTCTGAACCAAATTCAGCGATTCTTGTTGCAAAAGAACGGTCTCTGCACCCTCTTTTCATTTATCCAATCCATTTCCTCCAACAGTCAACAAAAATTGTAGAATCAGGGATTATTCAGTGCGGCCATTTTGACAAAAAGTCAGATTTTGGGGGCCAATCCTGGTGTTTCTGGGTTCCAAATCAGTTCGATCATCATCTCCTCTCTGTGTTTGGTAAGGTTGGAGCAACTTTTCTCGTTTTAATTCATGTTTTTGTGAGATCGATTTTTGAGTAGGCTCGTTTTCTTGAATTATCCACTTATTTCTGTTTTCTTTCGTTTTGTTGTCTCTTTCTTCCCCTTCCTGGCTGTGATGGTGATGGTGTGTTGTTGATGCTGGTGGTTTGGACGGTTTGCGTGAAATCGCGATTTGGATGTTAAACGGGTACCTTTAGATTTGTTTAGAGGGTTAAGTCCTTGACAATGGTTCGGGAGAAGGCTGTGGTAAAGAGGTATGGTAAAGGGTTAGCCCGGGAGAAGAGTAAACGTAAACCTCCTGAGTTTGATCCATCCCAATTGGACCCTAACCGAGGCGTAGTCCTTCGAGATCAACCCCCTAGAACATCTCAACAAGCTAGAACTAATTTACGGGATGATTCTTCCTCCAGTTCTGACACTGAGGATGATGATGCTGTCCCCCTGAGTAGGATGTCTCGAGGTACCCGTGGTGAGGAGTCGTCTAGAGCCAAGCCATCTAGAGTTGAGGGTGGTGAGGAGGATGTTGTGCAAGAAGAACCTGAACCGAGAGCACCTCCTAAGAAGAAGTCTAAGACTGTTATCCCTCTTTCGATGCCTCGTCGGTTTGTCAATCCTTTAGCACATGAAGCCTACACTAAGCATTACTCAACCAGGAGTCTTATTTTTGATAGAGAGGTGAAAGTGTCTCAAGTTGATCTGCCGCTCGAGATGTTAAAGGCTAGGAAGTGGTCTGCCTTAACAAAAATTCCTCCTACTCCTGTCAATGACTCTATTGTCCGAGAGTTCTATGCAAACTGTTCTGAGGCGGACTTAGATGAAAAGTACGTTATGGTGCGAGGTGTTAAGGTTCCTTTTTCTGCTAAGGTCATAAATGAGAAGTACAAGTTACCAGCTTTTGAGGGTTTAGATTATAAAGAGGAAATTGCGAGAAGGCAACGTGAGGATGGTCGTGACCCGATGGAGGAGTTGAGATTAAGAGTTTGTCCGGATGTGGCTTGGACATTGAGACCCAATGGCCAAAGAAAGGAGTTGGTCAATACGACATGGACCGAGGATTGGAGAGTCCAATGCCGTTTTATTCAGAGTCGTTTGATCCCGAAGAATAATCTCACACATTTCCATATTAGTGATCTTGGGATGTTATATGCTTTTACGTTCGGGTTGAATGTAGATGTAGGTCAAGCCTTATTCGATGAGATTTCCATGAACCAGAAGGTATACACACGGAGTTTGATAGTTCCATATTTGATTCATCAGTTATGTCTCGATGCGGGAGTTTTGGAGTATGCAGCGGACCATAAGACCAAGAGTTACCCTCCTATTCGTCGAGAGAAGGCTGTTCCCGTTTCTGAGCCTGGTTCCACATCGACACCGCCTCGAGCTTCAGTTCTTTCGGGATTATCTTCTTCCGAGATTACTCGGCATAGTATGGCTCATAGTTTGAGGGCGATGTTGAGTGATATCCGGGATGGCCAAGATAATATCTTATCGGTTTTGGAATGTATAGTTGATGGAAGGAAACCGGCCGATAGAAGGGTATTCAATGCAAGTAATATGGATTATGTCTTCTCCGAGCAGATAGAGCGGGTGATAGCTGAGGTGGTCAAGTTAGAGGAGAAACCCGAGTCTGGTGATGAGGAGACTCCAGTGGATCCGAGGACTGCGAGAGTTCCTACTGATAGAGATGCTGCGCCGACCACTGCTGATCCTGTTGCACAGCCAGACCCTACACAGACTGCATCTACAGCTGATGTCCTTTCTTCAGATCCTTCTCCAGTTGATGCTCCGGCTGATGATGCTATTGACGATGCTGCTGAGACGACTCCGGGGCTGCCTTGAGTTATTATTTTTTTATATCTCTCTTTCTGGTTGTTGTTGCACTTTTTGATACATTTAATTCGATTTGGCTGTACCGATACATTTTGCCACTTTCTAGTTTCTCGTTCTTTGACTTGTGTTGACATATTTATCGATGACCTTTTCTTTTTTATTCCGTTGTGATTTATTCTCTCTATTGCCATATTGTATCCCGTTTTCCCCCGCGTTTTCTGTTTCTCGAGTTTTGCAGCGATAGTTTTTTTCGAGATCCGATTGAGTTAGTTTTGGGGACGTTTTCCGCTTTTTGCGGCGTTGGCCTTTTCATGCTCCGGCGACCAACGGCTCGGTTTTCCACGCGAATTCAGCTAAGTTTCTTATCCTTTTTACTTTCTGCACAACATGAGGACATGTTGAATTTTTAAGTGTGGGGGAGGGGATAGTTCGATTTGTACCTATGCGTTAGAATGTTTTATTATGCAAAATGAACGTAATTTTTCGTAATTTTTCGAAGTTTTCCGACACTTTTGTCGTTGTTTGGTCCCGAGTAGGCAATTCAATTTGAAGTTCGTTGTTTTTATAGTCATCTATGCGATATTTCATGTACTTGATAAGTTAGTTGTTTCACCTGACACTACTTTTCACGAGCCATAGTGACGATGAGCTATTTTATAAAGCTATACCCCATTTTGGATTAGTGATTTTTGATTTTCTTATAAGTCATGTGCTTAGTGCTACGTATATATCTTGAGATTTATGATAGTTTGTATTTAGTTCCGAGTATGACATACTGTGAATATCTAGAAGTTTGAATGTGATAAGTAAAGCGTAACTAATGTCAAAATGAAAAAGTTGAATTAATAGTGAATTAATTGGGTGTGTCGAAAGCTAGTCGATGATTTGAGTGAGGTAGGGTGTACCACGTATGTACTATACCACCATGATGACTAAAAGCTCACGACAGTTAGGAAGAGCTGCCTTATGATTGGAGTAAGGTAGGGTATTATCTCGAAATGTCCTATTCTACTATGAGGGCAATGGCTTATCCTAATGTGTGTTTAAAGTGAATAAGTTAAATCGACTAAGATATCGTTACGAAATTGAATATAAGGCTTAGTTTTCGTTAATCCTATCCCCAGTATAAACTGAAAGATATGATGTAGTGATTATCCTCTGAGTATTTCAGAAAGGCCCTAGATTCATTCGATCATCTTTTTCGGGATATGTCACGCTTGTAGGGTACATCTTATGAGTGTCATTTATTGCTATTCTACGAGGGGGTATTAGCTAGTTTTACTTTGAGTTTCTCAAGTTTGGTTTTAGTGGAAGTTTTCTATGCCTATGCACACACACAACGGTGAACGCCTAAGTTATTATCTACATGTTATATCTGTTTAGATGCCTATTTTCCTTTCTCGAGCCTAATTTTTCGTTTTGTTTTGCTCGGGACGAGCAAAAGCTAAGTGTGGGGGAGTTGTTAAGGGTGAAAATCTATGAATTATAAGGATAAATTTTACGATGTTTTTCCCTCTATGTTGTGTAATTTGCATAATAATAGGTCTTATATTGAAATGTTGAGCAAACGATATTTGTGACGGCTTAATCGCAATATCGATATATTTATGTGATTTCATGGTTCGAATATGATTATTTGAATATTATTACAGTTTGCGATGTTTTCCATGTGTTATAGGTATGTCTATTGTGCTCAAATGATGATCAAAAGAGATAAATTTCGAGCTATAAGGATTTAAGGAAGAGATAATGATCGAGTGGAGAGAAGAAAAAGAGATAAACATGCAAAAATCGCATTTAAGTCATGTTGAACGAACGTCCATGCTCCGTCCAGGCCAAACGGGCGTCTGAAGTGTCGAACGAGCGTCCAAGGTGCCAAGAGTGATTCAGAGAGTTTGAACTGAGGTCGAACGAGCGTCTGAGGAGAGTTCAAGGAAGTGAACGAGCGTCCACCAGAACGAACGCTCGTCCGTCCGC
The DNA here is from genome assembly GCA_026214975.1 of Gentiana macrophylla. Classification (NCBI taxonomy): domain Eukaryota; kingdom Viridiplantae; phylum Streptophyta; class Magnoliopsida; order Gentianales; family Gentianaceae; genus Gentiana; species Gentiana macrophylla. Next base: position 110,616,047 of record CM047809.1, on the reverse strand, counting down.
CGACTCAGCCAGAACCGACTTAATCCTCTATAAATACCTGCCTATTTCTGCACACAAGAACAACAATCCGACATTATTCGAACCCTAAACCCTAGGGGCAGCTTGGATGGGTTTTTCCTTCAGTTTTTCTCTAGTTTTATGCACTTAAACTTCTAGATTAGATTAGATAATTTCATGTACTTTTATTCATCAATTCGAGTTGTCAAGAAGATGCTAAGAGTCTAAATCCTCTTGAACAAGCGTTGTGAAGACGTCCAATTCAACAGTTGATTTCTCGTTCGTGATTATTTTGTGAGTTCTATTTCAAGCTCGTTTCTTTTATCATGTTTTGTATGTTTTATTGCATGTTTAATCGAAAGATGCTTGCTTTGATGATTGTTTATATGATGAGAGTCGTGTCAACCTTAGATCACCGTGATAAAAGATTGGATCTTTGATCTAAATAAAACGAAAGTTATTAGATTGATTTTCTAGATTAGAAATCGAAAGATTTCACGCCTAGGTTAGAAAGACGTAATCTTTAACATCGAAAGATAAAAGATTAGAAAGCGAACTTGTCTACTTAGAGTAGGAGTTTATGCCTTCGATTAGGTGAATCACGACTTGAGTAGAGATCACGAAGTAATCGAATTAGAATTGAATGTTGATAGGATAGGTGGATCAATTGCTTGTTCGCTCGTTATAACTTGATTTAATCCCTTGAAACTTGAATTGTTTAGCTTTAGTTTACTTTTTCTGCACTTTAGTTTAGTTTAGTTTATCGCTTTCAATCTTCCCTAGCATTGGATTAATCTCCTCTGTCTAGTTACTTTTATGCAATATTTGTTTAGTTTAGCTCTTCGTTAGGTTAGTTTTCGTGACAATAATTAGTTAAAAAAAAAAGCTAGGGTTCACAACAGTCTAGTTCCCCGTAAGATCGACCCGGCATTAGCCTCCATACTACGATCCTTGCACTTGAGGTTAACCCGTTTTATTACTTGTTTATTTTGTATTAATAAAATCCGTGACAATAGGTATATGTAACACAATATAAACGCGAATGGTTTCCGTATTTAGATAAACGCTTCTTTATATTCTATTAATTAGTGTATATTCCCTAACGACAAGATCTGAAGACTGGCTTAGGGTGATTCCTATCTCCCGGTCAAAGGAACCATGTCTCAAAGGAACAGTGCCTAAGTTTCCTTTCAATCGGGAAAAGGGTAATAGATTTAAAGAAGTTACATAGCTTGTTCATATCGACCTTCGCGGTCATATGAAAGATACAAGCTAGTGAGAGCTTCTGAGTAGTGACATATTGTCGATAACTACTCAAAACTCGGTAAGTTTATCCAAAATATTTGGAGGAAATCTCGATTTCACGAGAGATAGAGTATTCCATACTCAGAAATAGGTTCTTGAGTAGTCTTCGGGACTGATGCTCGGCCTGCCTCCCAGTGAAATGTTTTCACTAAAGGATACACCATCAACTTGCCTTATATAGTCATTTGTGTGCTACGATACGCTGTTGAACTCATTTAAGATATTAGTTGCAAAATAACGGTTTACGTTGTGATGAAAAACCTAGATGTCTACTAAACGATGCCTACGCATTTGTGGATAAGGAGTGAATTCGGTTCACCCCACTTCCGTAAATATAGACATTTATCATTTAGTGCTTGAAGGTAGGACTGGAAATTTTGCATGCACGTTCAGGTCGTGAAATATCTTAATGCATTGAGTAAAGGTTGGTTATAAAACTCGTAAAACCAGAGAGAATGACGGTTATCTTTGTCAAACTCGGTCTCATAGAGTCTATAAATAACAACCTTAGATCTTGAAGTATTTGTACTCAAGATGTTACTAATCGATTTGTTCGATTCACATCCAACACCGGCGATTGGTGATAACACTAATAAGAACTACTAAACTAGATCAAGTATATCAATCCACCCCGCAGCAGTGGGAGTATGGTTTGTCCATTACATTGCGGGACCTTTCGGTCTATAGGGTAGATTGATGACATATAGTCCTTCGTGGTATGCGACAGATCCTGATCATAGAGGTTGGTTTAAAAGCCATAACCCTGTGAATGGAGTTTGATACTCCAGTTCTGTTGAAACTCTTGTAGAACCACCTGAGTATCTCAGGCCCAGTGGGAGTAATTGGAACTACACAGAGAAGAGTCGAATGAATAGGAAAGTTTAACTTTCAACGCAAAGCTGAGTAATTTAGGGGTGATTCCCTAATAGGTAGAGAGTTAACCAGACCGTGATCTCTCTTACCACTCAGTCTTGCTTGATTTCGTCAAAAAGCGGGAAATAGGGATGATTCCCTAAGACTTCCTTGCCGAACAACGGAATCTGAATTCATTCAGAACATAAGGGTTTTAGCTAAGAACAAATGGCGGATTCGTTACAAAGCAGAAAATAGGGGTGATTCCCTAAGACATTTTTGCGAGACTAACGGCATCTCCATTTATTCGGAATGAACTTTTGGCAGGATGCCTGCCATAGCTTATATCCTTTGGGGATTAAAGCAAACCTCTCGGTCATTTCAAAGTCATATATTTTAATATATGGACTTGACCAGAATATTGATAAGTCTTTCGTAGACTGGGCTTCGATATTAGTAAAGTAGTATGTAGATTAGTGTTTGTGAATGGTACCTTTGAAAGCGATTGGGAACAACATGGGTGTGTTATCTAAAGTCGAGTCGACATGCCATCGGGATTCATTCTAAAGGATTTGATTCGCTCAAATTCTTGAGAATCGATTATTGGCAATCCCATCAATTCACCTGGTTAAGATATTCTTGCATTAATGCAACATTCAACGATGTAGTCTACCCTACCTCTCAGGAATGGTTATCTAAACCTGCAGATGAATACGAAATGGGATGTTTAGTCAACCCTCAAGTCTCTTCGGGAGAATGAGGAATAATATGCTGGTATATTCAGGTGCAAACTAGAATATAAGTGATGACACTGATTCTGACTTTAGGTCAGATTAAGGATGATCGTTAAGTCGCGCGATTTTGTCCTCAGTGTTGAATCAAAGGCATATTGCAATCGTACCACCGGATTAGATGGAAAGGTGACGTTTCGATCCCAAAGATTGACTCAAGCCACCAACCTACCTGATCAGTGTACCGAGTCACATGGTATTCGGATTCTAAGTACACGCCGGGTCACTGACCTACCCTACGGCGGCACACTCCGGTCGTGCTTGGAAGGATGAAGTACTAAGATGTGCTTGGAGGGTACAGATTTGAGAGATACGTCTCACTTGTTTTGAGCAAGTGGGAGAATGTTGTAGATATAGATAAATAAGGGTGTGCTCTAAAACAATTAATCCACTTGCCTTTCGTGCAAGTGGGAGATTGTTAGGTGTAGTGCCCGAAAGACAATTATGTAATTGTTTTAGGACAGAATTAATAATTCATCTTATTATATGCATGTATGCTAATAATTAAGACACTACTGAAAACCCTAAGTACCTCGTCTATGTAATCACATAACTCAGTGTATGGCTATACACAAGAGGATTGAGTTAGTGAGATGTACATAAAATTAACTTAGCCCGTAGCGTTGATTAATCTGAGTGCGGGTCTCATGATTAATATGCTAATAATGCGTCCAGAACACTTAATTTACGGTGTGACAGTTTTATCCGGACTGTCGGTAATAGGGTACCTAGTGGGGCATTTATATATGATGATAATCATATAGGGCTGGACCGATTTGATTTGAGTTCTCGATATAATTCCGTGATCGAGAAGTCTTATCGAATCACAAGATGATCATATATGGATTAATCTCAATCCTGAGGTGATCACAGACAACTGCTTAGACTAGGGTAGGGTTTGATATGTTAGTAAGGATCACTTCGTAGTATGTGGTCCAACACTTCTCGTTGGCTCTATTCGGAATTAGTGAGTAGTCTCGTGTTATTATCACGAGATATGAAATCCATTCCTTCCATCGGGAAGTAGCAGATGATTAGCCTCTTATTTGTTTATCCTAGAAAGCGATCGATCGGTGGAGTTCATGTTAGACTAATTAGCTACTAGTTAATGGTAAATAAGGATAATATGTTTCGAGAAGGGTTTACGGAAATATCCCGACTCGAAATGAACAGTCTATGGAGGATTTATCCGTATGTAATGATTATATCAGTGGACACCTTATCAACTCATGGTTGAGTGTAAGTTAAATATATTCGGCAGAGTTCAGTTTCGGGTTTATGGTGGTATAATCTCGGAATTAATAGATTGAATATTATTGTTCGGTCTGACGGATAATATTATTCGATTTATTGTAGCTACTGAATATGGGTCCATGGTCCCCGACCTGACTCCTAATATAGCATATAGGTTTCTCGTCGTTGCACCTCAATTATAATTAAATAGTTGTATTGGACTATTTAATTGATATGTGGATTAATTGTTTAGTTGGATCAGATAATTAAAAACATGGAAAAGACATTTTTTCATGGACTCGACCCGGTTTGGTGAATTTCGGCCCATGACCTATTTAATTAGGTATTGGCGCCAATATGTATATATTATTAACAAGGAATTTGTTTTCTTGTGTTATTATATGGCATGTGTTTAATTATTTATTGGTTAAATAATTAATATATTAGATAATGATCTTTTATTTATCCTAATTTGTTTGGGAAAATATTAGATTTATCTTTTATGGAAAGGATTTATTTGATTGATTATCCATTAATTAAATTAAATCCTTGTGGAACAAGGATCTCTCTCCTATATAAGAAGAGTTCTCCATTATACCAAAAATGACTATTTACGTCACTATTCACGTGAGAAATTGGCTGAAAATTTGGCGCTCTATTCTATTCTTAGGGTTCGAGTTGGAAAAATCTTGGGATTTTTACGGTAGCATATCGAGGAGGTCGGCGGCGTGAAACACCATCCACCTGGTGGTGCTTGGAGACACACGTTGGAAGACTTTGGCTTCTCAACTTATTCTTGACGTTTTCACCATAAAAGGTTGGTGATCTAACCCCTCGTAGGTTAGATCTATTTATTTATGTATTTTGGTTGTGATCTAGATCTTGTAGTTTCATTTGCGTAATCGGGTGGATCTTTGATCCATCCGGAGATATTACATCCTACAACCATATTCTCCGTAGCAAGCATATCACTCGGATCAATTCCATATCATCTTCTACGTACGAATATCATTAAATCAATCCATTAAAGTATTGGCCCGAATTGCGGAAAGGAAATATCCATAATGATGTTCCTTCCAGTATCCTTTGGAATTTCACAAACGATTGAGCAGCAAACATTTTATTCTTCAGGATGGTAAACCTGACACCATATGTCGCGTACTCCCCTAATGTGTAAACTTTGGGTTGTGTAAACTTTGCAAAATAAAATCAAGATCTACAATACCCTACCATACCAACCTTGCCCCACCACCCCCTATTCCTTACCATTTCTCACCACCTACTCCACACTCCCTACCATATACCACCCATCTTACCTACATAATCCAACCCCATCTAACCTACTCCATCCAACCCTACCACACAGCGTTACTCCTACTACATACACTACCAAGCCTAAACTATGCACTATCTTACCCCACCCACCTTACTTTACTCCACCCCTTTACCTACCCTACTTCACCCCAACCCACCCCACCGTCCAGTGACGAAGCCAGGAAATTTTCTCAGTAGGGGCACCGGAATAAAAATGATGATCCACTTAAGACATCGGTGGTATTTTTACGTTTTTAAACATCAAAACTACATCGTTTCGTTAGAAAAAAATATTTCTTTAATCCCAATAGGTGTGTGTCCACCCCTGCCACCGCCCACCCTAGCTCAACTTATTCCTACTCAACATTTCATATGTTTTATCGATTTTTATTTCGTTTCATTACTAACAATCCATTTTGAGAGGTATTAATTTTCATTCTTTATATTGGAATGAAATATCATTTCATTCGATTACATTATAATCAACCAAAATCGTATTAATGAAACATAAACTCATTTAGTTTCATATCATTCTCGAGTAACAAATAAACAATTTGTTTTTTATTTGTGTTATTCAATGGAGATAAAATTTGTAATTTGAGGGTTGTGTGCCGGGAAATAAATTGGGATGACAATTGGTAGGGGACAAAGCCGTAGAATTAAAGCTTGTTCTAACACCATATAATATGCGATTTCATGCTTGTAATGTCTCCAGCCAAGCGTTTGATTCCCTGACTTTATGCTTGTAAACATCGCAACTTGTCAAGTAGGCCACATCTCATCGAATCTTCTTCTTTAATGGCGGCCAAAATAAGTCGCAGAAAAGCAGTTGGTCCACTTGATTCGACTATAGAATTTATATAATTTTCTTTCGGAAATCTATACAACATTTCGAGAAAAGTTATGATGGGGGAGTGATTTGTGAGGTATACCAAGTGGATGGTTGTGATTAATCCATGTCACACCTACACACATCTACTATGTGTGAGAGAATGTGTGATATGTGTGAGAGAATGTGTGATATGGATTAATCACAACCATCCACTTGGTATACCTCACAAATCACTCCCCTACCATAACTTTTCTCCAACATCACAACGAATAAGTGGAGGGGAATTTTTTTAGGTAGTATATCCACATGTGGTGAAATGATGATTGTGGTGATCTAAACCACACAATTCATGGGTGGTTTTTGTGTGGTGTCTCCACACTGCGGAGAAACAGCGTGTGGAGGCAACCTTGCACACACTTTTCGTTCTGTCTTTTAAAGCGTGTGGTTCGATTGTTTCACCGTCGACTTCACTTCAAAATCTCTCATATGAAGTATTTCCCACAATTCATCTACCACATGTGAATACACCATGTAAACCTCCCGTAGTGGAGGGCTAAGAGCAACTGATATGGTTGACTTATTTCATCTATTTGTTGTTGGCAAAACTGTCCAAGTAGCAGTATGGTATTGGATAAACTTACAGAGAACTTTTATGGACAAAATTGTTTGAAAAGAAAGGAGGAGGCTACGTCATCCGAAATAAATTCCCGAAAAGTCACCGAAATGACATCTTGACCATTCATTTTTTTATTTTCATCTAGCTGTCATTTCATAAACACTATGAAAGGTGGAGATCATCTTTCGGTAATGTTTTGTGATCACTTTTAGAGGATGTAGCTTTTTCGGAAAAGAAACGGTAGTGGTGGTTAAAAATTTAGTAGGAAAATGTAATATAAAAAATATAACTAAAAGGTTTGAGTGCTGCTACATCCACTACACTTATCTCCACAACATCAATGCACCATACATTTAGTCGGGATCCACGAAAAAAAAATATTTTCTCTCCAATCGAAATGACATCATCTATCTGACGTATCATCCACTACATCTTTATGTAGTGGATGTAGCATTTTCCAAAAGGTTTTGTGAGAAAAATAACATCGTGATCCGTGAAGGAGGAAGAGAAAACTTTTCCTGCCAACTCTACAAATAGAACATGCAAGAGACTTATCTAAAAATAACTACATTAAAAGTGAACTTTAGCGTTGCTATGGCGATTCAGTTTCCTAGCACCACCCGTTGTCATCGGCGGTATATATGCAGATCCTAGTATTTATATTGGCGACGAAGAAGACGATGATGATCTCGAATGAATAGCTACAAAGAGATAATCGACAACTTCATCGCCCGAGAGGCGGATGAAAATGCCATTATCATCCCACTCGAAGATTGCTTGGACCTCTGGAGATTATGGCTCGGATCCACAATTATCAAGTTGTTGGATGTGAAATCCATCTCCTACAAATTTCTCTCGCCAATGATTGCACGGGCTTTGGAAGGCGAAAGGAAGAATTGAGATCACGGATCCGGATAATGGGTTCTTTGTAATACGGTTCACCAGACGCGATGACAATGAAATCACCACAGAGACTAGACCTTGGATCGTCTTGGGCCTTATATCGGCATTGAGAAAGTGGAAGCCTTTCTGCGAACCGGCGATGGAGAAAATCACAACAACCTTAGCTTGGGTACATTTTTAAGCTCTTTCCTCGAGAATTTTTAGGCAACCACGGTTACACCCGTGGAAAACATGGTAGGAAATGTGTGAAGATAGACCATGTTACCACTATGAATGCTAGAGGAGATTTTCCAAAATTTGTGTTGAATTAGATCTAGAAAAGAAGCTAAAATCCTTAAAAGTTATTAATGGGAGGAGGTACTTTGTGGAATACAAAGGTGCGCATAAATTTGCTTTACTGTGGGAGATTTGGACAGAAGGAGGATGCCCGGAAAACCTCGAGATAAGGCAAAGCAGAACCTTCACGAACGTGTGCACTATCGGAGTCTACGAGAATAGGCTTCCGTGGTTATTGGTGTGATCCACCAATATGTTGCACCAGATTACTTCGTGGTGAGTAGCACCATGCATAGTGCCCTTGAATCTTGATTTAATGAGTTAAGCTAAGCTAAAGCGTATAGTCATGACATGTTGATGGACATGGAATGATCCTTAGATTGAGTCGATCTCGGAAAGATAATTTATTTAGTCATAAAACTTGCTTATAAACCTTTGTTAGTTTGTAGCTTCTACCTCTTATTGAGTACTTTGTACTTACCTCAAATGCATTGTTCTTCTATGTGTTTGGGGAGAGAAGATGAACAGTTGACCTGAGTTGAGGCGAGACATTGATGACGGCGTTTGAGGATGCCGGAGTTGAAGCATTTACTTTTGTTCTTTTCTTTATTATACTATAGACTTGTTGTTTCATTGGGAAAGTTTTGTATTTTATTTTTAGTTTCTTTTGGAGGACTTCGTACGTTTTAGATTTCGTTTTTTTTCCAATGTAATAAATGTTACATTTCTATCCTAAGTATGTTGAGTTCTTTTCAGAGTAGCATTTATGGTGTTTGCCGAGTCTTTTTAGCTACCGTTTTGCTAAACTCGATATCTGACGTAGTAGAGGCATCGTGTAATATTAGATTTATTTAATATTATACGTGCGGCGTTCTTTCGGATAAGGACTCGGTATCCGGGGAGCGGGCGTTATAGTTGGTATCGAGTGAAGCGTCTTTTAGGCTCCCTTCTTTAAGATAAGATTTCTTTAGACCACCTAAAACCGTTCTGATCCTTCCTTGATCCTTCAGATTGGTAGGTAACCTCAGAGATACTTGTGTCGGTAAGTTTTGAACTAGATGTTCTAGGGCTCGATAAAGAAGCGAGTGGTTTGGTTCAAGACAGATTGGTCATTTGTGAGTCGGTTGGAACGTGTTGATCGGTTTCTGATTCAGGTACCCCACCTCAGTTTTAGTATGACTAATCTCAAGGATCTCTTGGTTGTTACAACACCTTTGGATAGAGTAATCACGGTTGCTAGGTTGTTACTACAAGTTGTTGGTTGTGTTAGAATCTACCGTGGCAAGAGTAAGGTTACAATTTTGATTTCTACGTACCATAAAGTGATTCTTGTTATAGGCCAGCCATCCAAGAATTTTTTTCTACTTGGACTGTAAACATAAGTATGTATCTTCCGGTGAAGGAAACACCGAGTAGAAGAGTGGCTAGGGCGGATTCAGTGACTCAAGTTGAGGTTGGTCAGTTTTGGGTTGAGTGTATGAGGTTTAAACGGTTTGGGAATCGGTAAAGTTAGCAAGATCAGAACCGGTTAGTTGTTGCCAGAGGGAAATAAGCGAAGGTTCGGTTTGGTTTGTGTTGAAGACAGTGTTCAAAGGAAAGTCAACGGTTTGAGCACGCTCGAGTTTCGAGGACGAAACTCGTCTTAAGGGGGAAAGACTGTAATATCCCGACTTTTCGAATAAGGGCAGACATGTCTTTTTGCGAAAAAAATGGAGTATTATGATTTATGGATTTAAAGTATTTTATGTGTATATATATATTTCGGATATATATATATATATATATATATAAGGGTAATTAAAAGGATCTAATTAAATGATTTAGTTATTTAATTAATGTAATTAATTAAATGGCTATTTAAGGAAAATAAATCTCATTAGTTCCCTTAACAAAAAAGAAATCAGAATTTTTTCTTCCTACGTGAGAAGGGCGGCGTGAGAGAGAGAAATTAGGGCTGAGAGATTATTTCTTTCAGTATCTAAGGCGGATCTTAACGGTTGTCGGATCAGTGAAACAACGGAATCGTCGTGAAGAGGCGTCGTTTCAACACAAGAAAGTTGAGCTTTTGTGAAGGTTTTGCGGGAAGGAGGATCGTTTTCTTTGCAGTTTTTCTAAGAATTGGACTTGGATTAGCTTGCTAAAAGGTAAGAGGATCTTTCTACAAGTTAATTATGGTTCATTAGGTTTCGTTTTAAGGTTTGAGATGATTATTATGCTAGAAATAGTACCTTCGTGTTGCCTCGAGGTCTAGAGTTGTTATGATGGATAAAAGTTATGTTTTTACGCTATTTTCTAAGTATTATGATGTTGAACAAGTCCAGGAGCGATTAGGGATCGTTTAGGGGTCAAAAGCGAGTTTTTAGAGGTTACCGCACTTAGTGCTGAGCGCACGAATCGGTGCAAACAACTTTGGAAGAACATAGAGGTTGTTTTACATTCGAGAGCGGTGCATGTGCACGAGATCAGTGCATGTGCCTTTGGATCGTGAAAAGTTGATTTTTACATACTGAGGCTCGGTTTGTGCGCATTGAACCCAGTCTTGGGCGATTGGACCACCTTTTGATGAATAAGTTGATTTTAATCTATGGTATGAGTATTAAATGTTGTTCTTTGATCTTATAACATTAAATAAGCATGAACAAGCTTCGATTGAGCTTCCGATTCATTTAGTTTCGGCACCGAATGTACTCTTAAAGGGAGTTGAAGTTTGGATCCGTCGGAAGGGCATGAAAGGGCTTGTGTTTTGATGAACTAGGGTTCATCAATGTCTGTGTAATTGCTAGGCCTTGTCCGTGTCTAGGGGTCTAACTAAGAGAGTATGAGATGTGAGGGAGCTTACTTGAAAACACTTATGTGGCTAGCTAACAATCAATAATAAACGTACTTGTGTAGTTGGTAAGGCACAAGTCTATATCGTGATGTGCGAGCGTTCTGAAAGTGAATAACTCTGTAAGTCTTTGAGGCCCTATGTACGGAGGAACTTAACCCCGTAAGCCTGAGACCCTACGTATGGAGGGAATTCACCGAACATGTGCACTATTGGAGTATACCAAAATAGGCTTTCGTGGTTATTGGTATGATCCACCAATATGTGCACCCGATTACTTAAGTGGTGAGTAGCACTATGCGTAGTGCCCTTGAATCTTTGATGTAACAAAGATAATCTATTATAGAACGTATAGTCATAACATGTTGATGGACATGGAATGAACCTTAGATTGAGTCGGTCTCAGAAAGATAATTTATTTAGTCATAAAACTTGCTTATAAACGTTAGTTAGTTTGTAGCTTCTACCTCTTATTGAGTACTTTGTACTTACCGCAAATGCTTTGTTTTTCTATGTGTTTGGGGGAGAGAAGATGAGCAGTAGACACTGGAGTTCGAGGAAGACTTTGATGGCGACGTTTGAGGGCGCCGCGGAGTTGAAGCATTTACTTTTTTGTTCTTTTCTTTATTATACTATAGACTTGTCGTTTCTTAGAGAAAGTTTTGTATTTTCTTTTTAGTTTCTTTTGGAGGACTTCGTAAGTTTTAGATTACGTTTGGTTTTTCCAATGTAATAAATGTTACATTTCTATCCTTAGTATGTTGAGTTTTTTTCATAGTAGCATTTATGGTGTTTGCGAGTCTTTTAGCTTGTGTTTTGCTAAGCTCGGTATGGCGTAGTAGAGGCTTATGTGTAATATTAGATTTATTTAATATTATACGTGCCGGCGGTTTGTTCAGGATAAGGACTCGGTATCCGGGAGCGGGCATTACAATTTCAATCAGGTGGTGTATCAATAGGACAAGCATGCATGGTAGAAGAAGTGTGGGTGGCATAACATGGCTAAGATGTGATTGATGCTCCAACATTGTAACCTCCATCAGGTCCTTCTTCTTGAGGCTAGATTTACCTAGATTGGAGCCTTACATGGAAGTATCAAGATACAACAACGGCTTGACTAGACCTAGTGCAATACCGGTGTCTAAAGAAGTTCAGTAGAGCAGTTGCTACCCATCTTCCCACGGTACTTTCAGATCATAACCTTGTCTTCTTAGAAACTGATCATGTAATACCCAAAGTTAAGGATCCCAATGGCTTTTCTTCTAGAGGGCCTAGATGGACCATAGTCAATTTGATGATTTTGTGCAGCAAGGCTGGAGTGATTCGGGCTCTGTGATTAATACCATAAGAGGTTTTGCTAAGGAGGCCAAGACATGGAATTACACTATCATTTGAAACCTTTTCCATAGAATACAGTAGTGTCTTAGAGATTGGAGAGAGTGGAAAGAAGTCTGGAGCAATTCCCATCTTTTTATTTAACCCAGATTCGTGAAAATCATAATAAAGAAATGGATGAAACCCTTGATCATGAGAAGATTTACTAGCACCAGATATCCTATTTGAAAGGGCTGGAAGAAGGTGAAAGAAACACCCATTTCTACCACATGGCTGCTGTTAAAAGACAACAAAACATAAGAATCACATGCCTCAAAGACAACCATAGACATTGGACATCAGATTATGAGGCCCTGTCAAGCATGATTAGTGATTTCTACAAAAAAAAAATTGTATGAAGAAGGATCAAGTGACCAATCTGACCTGGGGATGTTGTATTTTAGATGGGAAATTTTAAGGCCTACGGACCTGATGGGCTTCCAACATGCTTTTATAAGAGGTGTTGGGCCACTGTCAGTTTCCATCTTAAGGTTTGTCTTTGAAGACTTTGAGAAATGGGAGTTCGATGAGAGACTCAATAAACAGTAGCAGTTTCCCAAAGTGCTATAAGAGGTGTTGGGCCATTGTCATATCTCTAATCCCCAAAGTCAACCCTCAATAAACAGTAGCAGTTCAGACCCATTGCCCTAACTAATGATTATATGAATATAATATCCAAGGTCATTTCAAATAGGCTACCAACTATTATTGGTGCTCTATTTAATCACACGCAAGCTGCCTTCATCCTTGAAAGGGGTAGCATTGGGAATATCTTAGTTTCATAGGAAGTTCTCAATAATTTCAGAATCAAGAAAGATGCAAAAGTTGATATGATGCTTCAAATTATCTGAAAAGTCCTATGATAAGGTGAAGTGAGGGTTCTTGTGTTAGAAAATATACGTTGAGCAGTGAAATTTAAAATTTATTTCCTTTTTAACCAGGATCGAAACGACAAGCATAAAAAAGTAGATGAAAGAACTACCTTGGAAAATCTAAAATAGATCGGCGCTTTGTCTACGGTTGTAGTTTTCTGCACAAAGCCGCCCAATCATTCGGCCTCTACCGTTGATCCACACGAACAATCGCTGAATCACCATTGGATTGCTACTGGGAAAAAGTCGGCTAGACCGCCTTTTTCTCTCACAAATCTCTATCCTAAAAGCTCTCTTTTAACTCACTAAAATATTGCAAGAATATTGTTCTGTTAATAGAGTTGGACAACTCCTTTTTATAGGAGATGGGACGCCATATGTGATTCCAAATTTGATTGGGAAAAGTTTTCTATTGGATAGAGGAGAAAAAAACCAATTTCTAATAAAATAAGGAAAATAGATATTGAATTTATGCCATTAATATTGATATCTTATATTAAATATTTTCCAATATATATATTGACAATATCTTATATTGAATATCATTTTATTATATTACTATAAATCAATCTACCTTTTACACACACACACACACACACACACACACACACACACACATATATATATATATATATATATATATATATATATATATATATATATATATATATATATATATATATATATATATATTAATATCAAAATATTAACACATAACATAATATTATGATCAACTAATAAAGCAAAGAAAAACTCACGTGTGTCATACACACATAACATTTCAACAATATACATAATATATATATATATATATATATATATATATATATATATATATATATATATATATATATATATATATATAAATATAAAATTAATCAACATAATTAATATCTTGTATTATATTTACTCATAATGAGGGTGAGGATTCAGTAGCGGTGAGAGTAGGTCGATCATTCTTGCGGATCATGCGGTGCGTGGATACTTGTTGTACATGCTTGCATGTACTTTGATTCAAGACCATGGTGGAGATAAGATAGGCATAGCTTACTGCATTTTCCACAAGATCGGATAAGGTTGGTGAATGGTGGGGTCTTTGCTACATTGGCAAATCTTTACCGTCAACTATCAAAGGCTTAGGACAAATACTATTGGGGTTTTGGATACATGACATTCTTAGAGGTAACTATTACGATATATATATTTTTAAGTTGTATATGTGTTTAGTGTTTATGTTTAAACACTTACATGACTGACTGTTTTGTAATATCTTTTTTTACAGGCATGGGTGTATGAACACTTTCCAACATTCCGACCACCGCTGAACAATAACTTCAATCCAAGGGAGATGGTACGGTCATTGAGGTGGAAACCTATTACTAGAATTAGCGAGCCCATGGCGTTCACATCGTTGAAGCATATGAGAGAGGACTTAGACTTGATGGAGGCACGAGATTTAAGTATGAACTTTCGCATTAACTAAGATAATGGGTCGTTCAGTTATATTTAAAGCATTTTCCATCTTGCAGGTTGTTTGGGATGCTAATTATAAGGATGTGAGAGCGGTCCACGATGACGACGTATCTTTGGTTTTATGGTTGTATATGGACATTGGACATTGTAGGTGTATCACCCAAACCGTGTCGATCGGCGGTTAGGACATGTCCAATCCATACCCACGAGTCACCGATTTCTCCAAAAGCATCAAATAGAAGTGGGAAGGTGAAGAAATACAACGTCACACATGAGTCACGTGATGATGACTTCATTCATTATGTGAATCATCTAGTGAATAAGGTTCAGAGAATGGGGAAATCGAGATTTGATTGGGAATGCATGGCTGATTACATGAACTGGTATCGAGGTGTTGCCATACGTCGTTTGACTGGAGTGAGCAAAAAGAAGCAGCGAGCTAGATCCACGAGAGGTTTGACCATATCTATCTACGAATATATAGCCATTTGTTTTCTTTCTTTATTGAATGACATAAAGCGTTTTTACATTTCACGTATAGGATGAGTCAAGCAAGGCTAGAGTGGTTGATGATGTCTGAGAGTGCGATTCACGAATGGTACAAAGAAGAGAAAAAAGGACTATTGAAAGCGCTTGAGATGGCATTGGAGTTCATAACTACGTAGGAAATGTAGTTAAGCCGAAGCGGAAGCGAATCCGAGGCCGAAGAATCAACTCAAGTACAAGATCAATGAACAAAAAGCGTGCAAGGACCACGAAAAGAGATAGGTGCATTGAATGAACATTGTATGCTAAATCGGCTATTTCATACATTGTATTTGATAAATCGTATGATATTTGACTTGGGTTGCATTGAATGAACATTGTATGAACATTGTTTTTTCATTCCCCGTTGACTTGCAATTTGTTCGTATGTGATTTGAATTTTTTGGCCTTTGATATTTGAATTGGTGTGACTTGAGTTGGTGTGATTTATGGGCTTTTGGTATTTGAATTGGTGTGACTTGGTATTCTTGGCTTTATGTTATTTGAAATGCCATTTGTTTGTTATGTTTCAAAACGCCACCCATGGCTGGCATTCATAGCATACTACAAGCGATGGTGGTATGGCGTTTCAGTAACATAGACTTGGATAAGGGTATTGGCTCGATATCCGCCGCGACACCAAGACTAGCTTTGGTGTCACGACATCAACGTCGGTTTCACGGCGTTTGTACAAGCGTCGGACAAAGTGGCATTGATAATACACAATCAACATCCGTTTAGTTTGGCGTTGTGATGAAACATAAGCGGGCATGACTACTGTTGTTGGAATTCCTTGAAACGTCAGTTTAATCGGCGTTCCACTAAACCCTTAGAAATGTCACTGTGGGTGGCGTTTGAAGGTTTTTGATCTAGAGACTTGTGCAAAGGTCAAGATGATTTTGGGGCTTAAAGCGTCACCCTGAGTGGCGTTGCTTTCCTCAAGAGGAGCGCTACCTAGTGGCGTTACGTGTCCCCAGAACCAACATTTTTCCCTTTGTTAACACACAATCATACCACAAAATTACACCAATAATCAAACATTTCAACAACAAAAATGAGTACCAATAGATAAGTTCCTTGCTTTTGGAAATACAACATTGGAATTTACAATGAAATATCACACATTGGAATTTACAAAATAGATCATTGTTCATCCACAAAATGAGTACCAATACATCATTGGAATTTACAAAATAGATCATTGTGCATCCACAAAATGAGTATCAATAAATCATTGGAATTTACAAAACCACTTTCACCTTACTCGTTGGACAAATCAACATGATTCCCCATCCATGGATCCTTGACTACATCATGCCATAAACCGATCATATCCCGTAATTTATCATACCATTCATTTGCTTCCAACGTCCAAACTTTATGCCAAATCACGTTCACCCTAGGTATTGGACATGTGTCTTTCATAAATAAACCAACAAAATGGTTACCATTGCAAAAACCCATCCATATATGGTTAGGTGGCCAAACCGAAGGTTTTCTTCTTGGGAAGGAAATTTTGGTTTCCGTGCGATGTAGACAATATGCTTTGGGACACACCATATAGGTTGCACACAGCCCAACCAAGGAAAATGTCATAATTCTTGTCCACTTTGTGCACCCTCCATCTTCATGATCAAGCGAGGCACATGCATTTGTCGTAGACATATTGTTGTCCATCAAATATGGCCATATAATGATCATTGTTTGCCATCAATTCTTGTTGCACCGCTTTTCTCACAATGGCCATGCACTCTCTCCAAGCCCTATTCCGTGTGCTATTACTCTAAAGCCACAATTTCCATCTGGAGCTACATTGACCATTGATGAAATGTGCTCATGAACATTTGGCGGAAAATATTTAAGATACCTTTGTAAGTATCTAATGGTAGAGGATATAGGCATTGAAACCTTTGCACGTTTGGATGGTGCCCGAGTACGTGGAGGTTTTTCTTTTTGGAAGAAGAAACACCTTGAGATGAAGGTGGAGTTGGGGTAACACTTTCGATATTTCTTGCTCAACCCGTTCAAACATAATCATCTCCTCTTGGTTGAGTTGTCTCCAACAACTTCCTTTTGTTTCGGATCCTTTAGGCCGGCCACGACCCGTCTTTTTCCATTTCGGCTCTTGCAACACGGTATTATTCGGTGACAAATTTCTCTTATCTTCATTATCAAACTTTGTCTCTCCCAAACATCTACCATATTCAGTTTTTCTTCTAAGGCATGGATAACTAGCACGTAGTCTAAATCCACTTCTTTTGGAGGTGGCCTTTGATATCTAGGGTCTTCCAATGAACATCGATGGATGACGAGAGGATGCATCCGGGCTTCTTCTTAAACCTTTCCATGTCGTATCTACACGGCAATCCATGTGTCTTTTGAATAGTACATCCACACTCCTTATCCAACGCATCGCTATCATTGGTTTTCCAACTCATCATACAACAACCCTAATGCGTATATAGATACATGATGTTTAAGCTCTTTAAACAATGGATTATGTTTGAATTTCTTCGGCTCTATGAAAAGAGACTTCTCAAAGATTTTTGATGTTTTGATCTCTTGATCAATCATTTTAACACCGACTTCCCACTCCAACCAAGTCCCCAAGGCGGTTTTAGCCAATGTTTAAACATTGAATGCATTCCCTCGACTCTAGAGGTTGATGTGTTTCCTAGATGAAAAACCGAGTTCGTCCATGCCGAGACGAATGCCTCCTTGTGTGCGTTCAACCATGTAGAAGAAACATAACTCATTGCGTCTTCACTAAAAGTCTTCTTACACTCTTCCAATCGCTCATTCAACTCCTCTTCTGAGTTTGCTTTAACAACCTCTGTCCATGCTGTCATTAATCGTTCCAACCTTCGCTCGTATTCTTCATCTTCAAATTCGACACAAGACCTTTCTCGATATGCCACCGGCATAACAAGTTCCTTGCTTTTGGAAGTACTACACGTACTGCGTTCATTAATGCTTCTTCCCTATCTGTCACAACACAACCTATTCGCTCTCTTTGTTCACCAATTGTGGCGGCGAAGCATAGTCAAAGCCCATGTGTAGTTGTCTTCCTCTTCAAACATATTGTGTAAATCCAACACAAAATGACATGTCCGTAGGCGTAACGCCAAAAATCTGCAAAGGGGCATCTTGTACTTGTTTGTCTTGTATGTAAAATCCATAAGCATGATAGAAGAAAGCACCTTGCAAGGGACAAGCTTTCTTTAAAGGCCCAAAATACATCTTTCACTACGTTTCGTTCATCATACCTACACTCAATGAAAGATGTGTTCTTGTCCTGTAAAATGTAAACCTCTTGCATCATCACCCTCTAAATGTTATGACCTCTCATGAATGTTCTTTCTTTCTATTTCACGAATGTAATATATAGATCACCTTTTGTGATGTACAACTTGTTCTTTATCAATCCGACCAAGGTATGCATGGCCCTCATCATACTTGATGGTTTTGTGACTATGCACACCATTCAATACTTTCACGGTCCATACATCCCTAAATGTATCCTTCTTAGCTTTCAATACAAATGGACATCCGCAATACTTTGTGGACGATTCTCTTGGCTTATTTTTTCCGGTAGTTCCAACTCTTTTTCTTGTACTTTCCTCCTTTGCAATGATCCTCGGGAATCCACCCTCTCACATTGGAATTTAATGAACGGTGTCCTCTTTCCGTTACATTCATATCTCATTATGACAAGGGCGACATCATTCGCTCTTGCCAATTCCATGAGGTGTTTGATGACGGCTTCTCTCGAATTAAATTCCTATGAACAATATACAAATGTAATGAATACAAAAAAAATTTGAAAGTGCACAAACATAGAAATAGTATAAGTTTCAAGTACATACTTCATCGGTTGTAAAAAGTGAAGTCATATCTACTGATAACTCTTCATGTGACTCATCCCTCAATGCAAGCGTGGTATCTCGAAGATTCTTAAGATTTTGTTGATCTTCATCAATCATTTCATCAACCAAATGCTACAAAAAAGAATGTACATTTGTATTATATAAAGTCATAGTCAATTAGGATGAGCATAAACGAATAACAAATTCACTTAATGGTATCTTACCTTAAAATACTCCTCGCCGTCGTCTTCTACTGCCCCCGCATCATTGCTCTTGTCATTATTTGCTTCATCACATTGTTTCTATGGATTGAAAATTAACAACAACAAGTAAATGGTAGTTCAATACACTTAAATGGGAAAATGTGAAAACTTATACGAACGTCGTCCAAACCGGCGTTGGTATGACTTCAACGGACGCCACCCATAGCCGGCGTTCCAATGTGATTAGCGTAGTTACTCACCTATTCAAACATCCGTTGTACCAACTTTCAGTATCCACATACCAACGTCCACTGGCAAGCATTTCCAGAATGTCACCTAAAACGGACGCTTTTGCTTACAAACACCACCCATTCCGACATCCCGACAAATACATAAATCAATTGTTTTGTGAGTCAGGACATCGATGTGGGTGGCGCTCTTGTGGCCATATGGCGCCCCTGTGGTGGCGTTCCTGTGTATCGACATGGGCGCCGGCAACAACCTATGATGATCGGAAAACACAAAAGAAAATAATTTCCTCCATCAATCAATGTCTACCATGGTAATATGCATGTATGAGGTTTAACCATTCACTTAACTCACATTGAACATCAAAATAAGATTTTTAGAATAAGAAATTACCAAGTTTGATGATTTCATTTTCTTCTCCACTTGGCTAGAAAAAGAGATGTCTTGAGGAGATTTATACATCTTCTTCATTGCAATGTGTGTTTATTCATTGGAGTTGATTCAAGATAATGATATCTCAATGTTGTGTTTGATGAAGATGAAGATTCCATGGGTTTTGAAAAAACAAGAGAGGTGAAGGTGAAGAAGATGAAGGTGAAGAAGATGAAAGGGGTGTGATCCGAAGAATCGTGGCGTTTACGATAATGATATCAAAGTATGATATCACAATAACACCATTACCATTACCATTACCATTAATAAGATGGGATTAGCCAAAAATCATGGACTCGGAAAGCTTTAAACAACACTAACAACCTCTATTCATTTATGGATTAAAACGAAAACAAACCATAAACTAAAACCACTTGGACAATAATGTAATCACATTAACACCAAAAAAAACTTGTGTATTTTCAAATAACACATTCAATCACAATTAACATCTTCAATCACAATGGAAAAAAAATTATTTCAAGAAATGTTTCCAAAGAATCACAACTTTAAGCAGATATATGTCACAATGATACTTGATACCATAGTAGCAGAATACCACTGATATGATATCACGAAGAATAGTATCACATCAATAGTATCACAAAGAGCAGATATCACAAACAAGCGATTATATCGATAACTATATCACATTGCATGAGCTTGCTAATGTTTGATCCTTATGACATAAACAACTTTTATAACAAAATGGATATATAATCATGTCATGTGCCAAGAAAACATAAGTAATTAAACTGTAATTAATTAGCAAATGGAAGTATCACAGAACAATATGACCAAATGCCATGTATAAATGTATCCATGGTTTACATTTGGCCACCTCACTCCATTTCTCCATCTATCAAACAAGCTAGCCAAGAAGCGGATTATGTTTCTTGACCCAACAAGAATACAAAAGGAAGCTGAAATCAAAAGAAAAAATTATTGGTAAAGCAATTTTTCAAGCTCATAAAATCGATAATCATGCGGTCCTTTGTCAAAATCGGCAGGTATCAAAACATTTTGTGGGCTGGTAATCCTGGCGACATTGCGAACTCTCGAGCAACTAAAAGTTTGATTGGGTAAAATGAGTTCCTTCTACAAAAGGGCTAGCGGAAAGGTAGTGGAAAGTCACTTAAATCTTGCAAACTTGCGCGCTTAAAAAGAGAAAAGAAACATAAGTAGAAAAACAAACAAGTTATTTAAAGCTCACCAAAGCAGGGTAAATAACTTACCACCAAAGCTTTCTCATCTTTGGTCCGACTTTTTTGAGAAAATTTAGCCTCCGAACCACATTGACCAACCAATAACACCGCATCGGAATGCTTCATTTACCTCCCAAATGAGCATCAATGGCACAATGTACAACACGGATAAAAATAAAAGTAGAAACAACAACAACAACAACCCGCCTAAAATGCACAATCTCTACTCAATAATGCAAACAATTAAATAAATTGTAACAAAAGAGAACATCATGTCAATAGTACATCATGGCAATAGTTTGACTATGCAATAGAACATCATAGAGAATTTAGATTCAAAATGAATATACTATTGCGAAAAAGAGAACAAAAGCTGTTAGATAACAGATGTTGAAATAGTGTCCTAAACCCAATCGGGTTGGACCTGATCCGACCGGGTCGGATCATTTCTACTATTTTTTTATGTTTATACATATGTTAAATGACCTTTACTGTTATTATATATTTGTTAGTTTAATGGATCAATTATGATATTGTATATATGATAACGTCCGTAAAGTGTCAAGCGGTGATAGAAATCATAATAGTGATTATGGTTGATGAGATCTCGACTCACGTTAAAAGGTTTGATACTTAAATGTCTCTAGTTGTATGTACTATCAAGCGGGACATTGATAGTGCGACGAGAGGACTAGCATGCATTTGATGCCTTCTATCCTATGAAGATATGGATAGATCTCATCTATCAAAGTGTAGAGACACTTGGGTGTAGGTGGACGTGTATTAGAGGCGCTTACGTTAGACTTACCCACTTACTATATTAAGTGTCGCACTATGTGGCGGTTGTGTAATTATCCTTAGACATGCCAGATCTTCATGACATCACGGTGTGGATTTTCATACTTTGACACGGTGGAGGTTTCCCACAGCCATGGGGAGATCATGCGGTAGTGTTTGGGTGTGATAATGAAGCATGCGTAGGATTCATGTTGCTCGTCCGGAAATCGCATACCCTATGAACATGAGTAAATATCCGAAAGGGCCTTCTTATAAGGAATGTCATATTCTCGAAAGTCTTTGCAAGCGGAAGTAATATGTTACTTGAGAGAGTAGGATATCAGTTATGAGATACGATCGTTGATGTTTGACACTCAGCGTGCGACCGTATAGATATTGTACTTGATGATAGGATTCTACTTACACGGTAATCGTTTCACATGAAAGGTAGTAGTCATTGCATTTGACTCTTCCGATGATTGGTGGTCGTGGGCGTGTTGCTCGGCGCTATCCATGATCCTTGGGTATGAAGGGTATTTTCGTAATTGCACTTTGTGCCTACGACCAACATATTCGGAAGCCTATCGGGTCACACATATAAGAACATCTAGCCGGACTAAATGCGGTTATCGTGATAACCAAATAAGATAGTTTATCTCGACTATATAGTGTTATAGTGATAAATTAATATGGTGGTATTTATTTATTATGAATAAATATAATACAAGATATTAATTGTGTTGAATATACATATATTATATATGTATGTCAGAAATATATATGTATATATGATATACATGTATTTTGTGAATTAATTAATCATAGTATTATATTAATTAATTAAGAATATTCCGGATGCCAATTTATGGCTACATGGTGCATATTGATGTGTATATGATACACATGGATTTTACAAATTAATTAATAGTATTATCATATATTAATATTACATATTAATATATATAGATTTACACACATGTGTAAATTGATTTATAGTTATATATTAAAGATATATTCAAATATAAGATATTGTCAATATATATCTTGAAATATATTTAAGATAAGATATTAAATATTAATGAGATAAATCAATCAAATATATTTTCCTTATTTTACTAGTAAAATGTTTTTTCTCCTTACTCTACTGAAGCTTTTCCCATTGAGAATGGGACAGTGGCCACACACACTATTTAAGAAAGGGGTTGACTTGCTCTTTTGTACATAACAATTAGAAGAGTTCTAAACTACTAGAAAAATAGAGAGCTTCCTAGAGAGAGTTTTGAGAGGGAGAAAATGTTGGTATAGCAAGCGAGTTTTCTAGTTTCAATCCAATGGTGGATTCGGCCCGGGTTGTTCGTGTCGGTCAGCGGTAGAGGCCGAACACTTGGGCGTGCTTCATGCAAAAACTACAACCGTAGATAAGCGACGATCTATTTTAGATCATCCAATGTATTCTTTTAGTCTACTTCTTTACGCATGTTGATTAAGCGAAGTCGATCCCTGGTAAAAATGAAATAAAAATTTTAAATTCATGGCGTTTCGCGTAGATTTCTAATAGTTGTATCGAGGCGAGCTTGAGTTTAAGTTATGAGCATTAATTAATGTGCGTAGTTAATTGCATAGTTTAAATCACGTGATTAAAAGATGAAAGATTTTTATTCGCAAATGGAATACGGGGAAAAAATATTTGGCCATGGTGGTGCTCGGCCGATTAGCGGGCGGCACCACCACGTCTGATCACCGGCGTGGCGGCCTTATTTGTCGGAAACGCTTTGGCGTGTGATGGAGGTTTTCGTTTTGTTTTGTGTTTCATATGATTCAATATAGTTCATAGTAGTGATTGGTAATATCTCTTTGCTTGAATTCTTGTAATGTGGCTAACCAATGGTTCAAATAGTTTGGGCGATTTGGGATGCCCACATGACATATAAGTATAATTGGGTTGGTTTATGGTCCACACTTATAGACCTATGATTAACGTAGGTCTTTCCAAAGGGCCTAAGCCTAGGCCTTATTCAAAATATTTGATTTCGAAAATGGCCTAGATGGTTGCCTTTTGGTTTTGGAAACCAAATGCATCCCTTTTGATTAGGAATCAAAAGGGAAAGAAACAAAAGAGGCTTAATTTTAATTTTGATTTATTTTGGAATAGTTTTAATTGATTAAAATTAAAATAGAAATCGTTTTGAAATTAATCGTTAATTTTATGTCGATTAAAAATAATTAATTAATTAAATGTTAATTAGTTAATTGATTATATGAAATTATTTAATTGATTAAACGTTAATCGATTAATTAAGACGCAAGTTGGTAATTTTAGATTTTATCTTTTTCATAAGATTTTATTGTATGGATTAGATATTGTGATTGATATAATATGATTATATAGACCCGATTGATTGGAATCGACCAATAGGATAGATGTGAATGATTTAATTTTTGTGTTGGTTTGAATTTCTCTAGGCCGTTATGAAGAAGCGTGACCTAGTTTATTTTACTGTATTTATCCAATTCCGTTAGCTCCCCGTAATGCAGCGGGTGTATGTATTTTATTAGATAAAATTATGTAACAAATATGAAAGCGAGAAGATGGAGGCCAATGAAAGAAGACATAAAGATCCTATTGATGGTTGCATTTACCTTTAGATTGTGACCAGCGGTTTTCATCAGTTTGTATTGAACGCACTTAGGAAAAGTCCATGATCATACCCGGTTACATTACGCATTTATTTTATTTTGTGCATGTATTTATTTTATACGATACGATAGATGCATGACTAAGCCACGATCTAGATGAATGTGTAGGGTGTATGTCTATTTAGATAGATAAGTTATGATGAGACCAACTAATAAATTAATTAAATACTCTCGCCTCAAAAATTAAGTGAAATTGTCTCTCAATATTATAATGACGGTGAAGGCTCTTTTCGGACCCAATCCATCAGCCACATTTGAGGTTGACCTACCTCGGGTATATTGTTATTATTGAGATATGAGCGTAAAGTGATCTCGCGAATATTGGGTTATGAGTTGACTAAGGTTTATTCAACAATCACCACAGAGGGTCGGGTAATTTTAGAGACAAGGGTTGGCCACCACATTGTGATGTGAATTGTCAAAGAGTTAAGCTGGTCAGCAACAAAGAGTCACATAGTGATGTGATTGGTGAAGTGTCACTTACTCACGAATTATTTTGGTTCACCAACCACATTGATGTGGACCCGAGAAAAAAATCTCGGTGGAGGCACGGAACAAATTCGAAAAGCGAGAGTGGGGGCATCAATAGTGTTTTACATTTTTACCTATAAAAACATGTCGATTTTCGGATCTCGGTGGGGCCATGCCCCCCCTTCTTGAAAAGTGGGTCCGTCCCTGGCGAGAGGAATCGACGTATCAATGTGGGATCTTGGCCACTAAAGAAATTTTTGGAAAATTCTTGAAAGTCAATTGGGAGTAGTTGACTAGTGGGAGCAAAATCATTAAAACAAAAGACCATTTTTATTTTACTTGTATAAACAACAACACTCATTTTATCTTTATTTTATATTTGTAGTTTTAGCAAACTTTATTTACGTGTTTTATTCTCGATTGATAGAACCAAAATTAGATGATCATCACCTTTGAGAAAAGTTCTCAAATAAGGTTGAGCAATTTTAATCATTTTAAAGTAAAGCAATGACACGAGCAACTTCGTTATAGTAGCACGAGACAAGGAGACTACATATATGATGAAGTGCTCTAAGACTTTAACTATTAATCAAAATGGGAGCTCATGATATGATTAATCACTCGAAATGAGTTTCAACGAATTAAACATATATTGGATACGATCCAATAGATCATTCTGTCATACGATGATGATTAATTCAAACATTAGATGCGTTGAATGAGAATGACCACATCGAATTTTAGAAAGATTGTTTTCAAAAGTGTAAGATTTAAGTATTGACTTAATTCATTAATCATTGCTTGAAGGTTAATTAAAATGGTTCATGTTTTGAATATGATTCAACAAGGTTAATAAACTATTTAATAGACCTTGGATTTTCTTTATGAAAGAAGATTAAAGACATAGCTCTTGTGATTTTTCTTAAGTCTTATGAAGACTAAACTAAGAAAAATTTACAAGTGTAAGGGATTAAAAATAAAGTTAGGGCATGTGCTTAAATAGAGAACTTATTGAAGTCTCCATTCTAAGCATATAAGTTGAGGTAAATCAATCTAAGCTCAAGTCGACTCTAAGATATATGATATCTTACGAGTATGACTAAGTTAGAAAGATTAAATACGGAATACACAAAGATATGGAAGGTAAAGCGAGCGTTGCAACATTTCCTTTATGGTGTTACGAATTTGGTAAAGCTGATAAAGGAACTAAATAAATGTTATCATGTTACAGTTCTTATGAAGAACACATTTTGATTAAATGTTAGGATATAATAGACAAATTCAATTGTAAGGAATAAATGTTATTCCGATAAAGTTGAACAGTCTTTGAATCTAACATACTAGATTGGTGTCACTATATAGTTGATATAGGTAATGAAATCTCAACTAAATATTTGTATGGCTATTATCCATATTTTGTGGTTGTTCTCACAAACATAGTATTTTTGGAAGAGAATCATGTAATCAAATGTCATTACGATGATGTCCGAGGCTGTGTGATTATGGATCATGTGGGTAATACGTATCTTATCTAAAGATGGCTAAAATACCCCCTTTGTGAAAAGTTTATAAATTCTAGAACATTGACTAAAGCCTAAACATATTGATTTTTGTTAGCTTTTGAAAATAAATGCCATAAATAATTGTTTATTAGTCTCACATGACTATTTTTAGAAATAGTCAAGTGTACTCGATGAAGTGCGAAATTGGAAAGCCGAAAAGTTTGAGCTAGTATGAACATGAGATTAATGAATTACTTAGAAATTAATCTTCAATTGGATTGAAGCAAGTAATACATGAGCGGTGTTTTGAAGTAAATGCGAAAGGAATTAGATTCTCCCTTGAAGGATACCGTTTTGGGACATGCGGTTGGATTGTGTTTCTAAAGTGGAAACAACACTTCATACGATGAAAGAGTAACGTAAGCCATGCGAAGTATCACTTACTGTTTTGGGATAGTTTCCTTATTCAATACATATACTTAACCGAGTTCCAAGAAGGAAGGTTGGATAAATTCCATATCAAATATAGAAGATGATGACATCAAATCCATCTTAACCGATGATTTAGGGTTGTCGTAGCCACAGCAAGTAGGTTGTGTCTGAAAGGCTTGGAGCCTAGTATGACATGTGCAACCTTGTGGAATATCATAGCAAGTCGCTAGATATTATTTGCTTACGGTGGTGTTGAAATAGTGTCCTAAACCCAATCGGGTTGGACCGGATCCGATCGGGTCGGATCATTTCTACTATTTCTTTATGATTATCATGTATATAATAAATGGCTTTTACTGTTGTCATATATTCGCTCTTTTAAAGAACAAATTATGAATTTATATATGATAACGTCCTTAGTATTAAAGCGTGATAGAGAAACCTTGATAGGCGATTATGGTTTATGAGATCTCTAATCACTTTAATAAGTTTGATACTTAAATGTCTCTAGGCTGATGTACTATTATACAAGGCATTGATAGTACAAATTGGATTGCACGTATTAGGTGTCTTCTGTCTTTAAGGGCATGGATAGATCTCGTCTGTCGAGGTGTAGAGACACTTGTACTGTACGGACGTGTATTAGAGAATGCGTACCTTAGACCGACCCACTTACGTTGATAAGTGTCACACTATGTGGTAGTTGTGTAATTATCCTTAGGACCGGAGTCTACATGGCATCACGGTGTGGATTGTCATGCTTTGACACTATTGAGGTTTCCCCTAGCCACGGGGCGATCATACGGTAGTGATAGGGTGTGATACTGAAGCATGCGGAGTATACATGTTTGGTCGTCCGGAAATCGCGTACCTTATCAGTAGGGGTGAATATCCGAAAGGCCTTAGCATGAGAATGCCTTACTCTCATGAATCTTCGCAAAGTGGAAGTAAATGAGTTACTTCGAGAGAGCATGACATCCAGATTATAAGATACGGTCGTTGATGTTGGACACTCGACAAGCGGCGAGTATGGATATTATTACAAATGATAGGATTCTATTTACACGGTAACTATTTCACATGAAAGGTAGTAGTCATTGCATTTGACTCTTACGATGATTGGGGTCACGGTGTGTTGCTAGACATTTGTCGTGTGATGAATTAGGCATGAAGGGAATTTTAAGTAATTTGCATTTTGTGTCTACGGCCAACATATTTAGAAGCCTATCGTGTCACACATATAAGAACATATAGCGGATTAAAATGTGGTTATAGTTGATGACCAAATAAAGAAAGAATTTATCTCATACTATAAAGGTTATAGTGGTAAATTTATATGGTGGTATATTATGAATAAATATAATACAAGATATTAATTGTATTGATAAATTAAATATGTATATAGATACATATATTTCGAATATATATATATATATATATATATATATATATATATATATATATATATATATATATATATATATATATATGATAAACATGTATTTTGTGAATTAATTAATCATAGTATTATAATAATTAAAGAAAATCGCAATTCCCAAATTAGCGGGAATTCCCAAATTAAGCGGGGAAAGGGGCGCCAAATGTATTGGATACATTTTGTTTGTGCAATTTAATTAATAAGATTACCATTTATTAATATTAGATATTAATTGATTTTTGAAAAATAGATTTATGGTAATAAGATAATTATAATCAATATAAGATATTAATATCTTGAAATATTTAACATAGGATATTAAATTAAATGAGATAAATCAATCAAATATATTTTCCTTATTTTATTAGAAAAGGTATTCTTTCTCCTCTATCTCTTAAGAAGCTAACCCAATCAGATTGGATAGCAAAGGGGCGCCTCATACTCTATATAAATGAGGGATCGGCTAGCTCTTTTGCATAACACAATTCCAAGAGCTAATAGTTCTTATGAAAATTAGTGAGTTTCTTAGAGAGAGTTTTGAGAGAGAGAGAGAAAAAGTCGGTCTAGCAACCGAGTTCTTCTGGTAGCAATCCATGATGGGATTCGGTAGGCTGTTTCGTGTGGATCGTGTGGCGGCCGAACACTTGGGCGGCTGCGTGCATCACTACTCTCCTTAGACGGTCAAAGCGTCAATCTTTTAAATCAAGCAAGGTAACCACCGTCTACTACTTATATGTTTATTGTTTAAACGAAATCGATCTTGGTTAAAAGGAAATAAATTTTTGAATTCCGCTACGTTTCCGCGTAGATTTCCTAACGGTGGTATCAGAGAGAGGGGTTTGAGCTTAAGCAATAAGCATGTTAATTTGTGTAGTAATTAATCGATAGATGCAAGATCTAGATTCGCGATAACGGAAAATGAAAAAAAAAATTATTCGGGTAGGGAGCTCGGCCGACTGACGGCAGCTCCCCACCATGCGGTGGCCGGCGGCGGCAGCTCCCCTAGGGTGCTGCCGTCGGCTGGTTGTCTCGTGGCGGTACCGATTTTGTTTTTCGTTTTGCGATAGTTATTGTGCATTGATATCTCATTCTTTTAGTTATGTCATGTGGCTAGTCAATGGTTCAAATAGTTTGGGCCATTGGGATGCCACATGACATTAAAATAATAATGGCATTTCAAAACTTTGTTTGGAATAGCTCTTTTCAAATATTTGATTCGGGAAAAGGCCTAGGCCTAGACCACTTTCAAAATTTTGATTTTGGAAAATAGCCAGGCAAATCAACCAAAATATTGTCCTTTCCAAATTTTGTTTAGAATAGGCCTAGAGCAATTTCCAAATATTTGAATCAAAAAAAAGCTGAGCAGGCCACTTTCAAAATTTTGATTTTGAAAAGTGGCCGAGTAATCAACCAAATTTTGTTTGAAAAGATGCCTTTTGGTTTAAGAAATCAAAGGCATCCTTTTGATTAAGAACCAAAATGGAAAGGAAACAAAAGACCTTTTAATTTTGATTTTAATTTTGAATAGTTCCAAATTAATAAAATTAAAATCGATTTAAAATTAAATGTTAATTTTATTTTGATTTAAATCATTTAATTAATTAAAAGTTAATTGATTATTTAATGTGATAAAATTAGACACATAAGTTGTTAAATTTTAATTTGATTTTTTTTCATAAGATATAATTGTATGGATTAGATGTGTAGATATAAAATGATTATATGGACTAGGTTGATTATGGACTTGACCAATAAGATAGATGTGAATGATTTTATTTTTTATTTGGATTTTAAAATTGTCATAGTCGTTATGAAGAATGTGACCTAGTTTATTTTACTGTATTATCTCATTCCCGTTAGCTCCCCCGTGTGCAGCGGTGTATTTATTTTATTAGATAAAATTTATGTAACAAGAATGGAGCGGAAGATGGTGACCAAAGAAAGCGAAAATAAAGATCTCATTGGAGAATGGAGCATTAAAGATCCTATTGGCGGTTGCGACTACCTTTAGATTGTGACCAGCGGTTTCATCGAGTTTGTATTGAAACCGCACTTAGGAAAATTCCATGATCATACCGGTTACTTTACACGTTCATTTATTTTGTGCTTGTATTTATCTTATATGATACAATAGATGCATCATTAGCACGATCTAGATGAATGTATAGGATGTATGTCTATAGAGATAGATATACATAATGAGACCATAATTAAATTAATTAAGAGAATTAATTGAAATTAATTAAGTTAATTAATTTAAAATTACTCCCACAAAAAAATCGAGTTATATTTGTCTCCCAATATTATAATGATGGTGAAGAGCCCTTGTTCGGATCAAGCGATCGGCCCTCGTCGAGAGTTGACCTACCTCGGGTATATCGTCGTTATCGAGATATGATCGTTATGAGATCTCATGAATATTTGGGTTATGACTCAACTAAGAATCTTGCGGTGATTGGCCCTCGTCAAGACCATCTAATTTTAGAGACAAGGGGTTGACTATCACATAAGATGTGATTTGTGAAAGAGTTGACTAGTCAACCACTAAGAGTCACTGATGACGGTCAAATTATACCCATAAAAGTCATCAACATTGACCTTAAATCGAGATTAATAATATATATTTTATATTAAATCACATGTTTATATTGATTATTTAATGTTATTTGATTTATAAGACATAATTTGGTATTTATCCATTTTTATTATATAATTTGGTATTTATATGTTTTTTTTATTATTTTATTATTTACTTTGAGATAAATATCTATTTTATAGATTGAGATAATTTTGGAGGGTAAATACAAATGGAAGAATTAAATCTCAAGATAAATCAAAGGAAATTCAAGATAGAGATCGGATAAGCACAAAAGAGAGTAAGGCATGACAAGAGCAAGCGAGTCAATCGAGAAGCTTGGGGAAATAAATGCGCGTGCCCTATCACATATTTGGGGCGCATTTTGCCTTTTTCCGGAAGATCGGCCGAGAGTTATCTCTTATTTGTTTTGATATTTTGATGTATATCTCTTAATTAGCTTGAACCCCTATAAATAAAGGCATGCATATACACGCTTTACACCGCACAACTTTTACACAAGACACCTTAGACACTTCTCTTGAATTATAATAAAGTTCTCAGTTTTTCTTAGAGCAATTTTTATGCAAGTTCTGCAATAATGTAAGTTCTTGTATTTCTTTGTTCTTAGTTCTTTGTAATTAAGCCCCAAGTATTAGTTATCGAGGTTGTCCGTTCTTCACCGGATGATGTAGATCTAAGGATACGATATGAGGCGTTGGGGATTCTTGTCTATAAGGATTCAAGCGCTTGAGATCTGTTATCCGGTGACCTATAGATGACTCTGGTATGATCGAGAAGCGTGTTTTTAGTAGATCTATATAATTGCTTTATGAATCTCTATTTTATCCGTTACATTATGTAGAAAACGCTAAGATTTAGGTTTTCGCCGCGTCAATCTAGCCATGTCTTTATGGTGTGATTGTCCACCAAGTTCTTATCTTAGTAGGTATGGCTACGACTACGTTGCTCGTATGTTTTAATTAGCGTATGATTAGGAAATACCAATATAGGGCTCTAGGTCGGCTCATGAATTGATCTTCCGGGACTTCGGTGAGATCTAGATACATTACGTATTAGGAATTGAGCTCACCTGATTGTACGTAAATCGTAGATTAACATGAGACCGTCGGTAATTGTTAATGGGATGTAGAGGCGATGCGATCGCTTAGGAAGTACGCTGAACAAAGGAATGTTGCCTAGGTGAGGAATACGGTTAATATCGGCATCCCTAGTTTTGTAAGCGTGCAAGTCATATGAGATGGAGGCCCGGCGAAGTCACGTGATGTAGCACGGTGATCTGGATGGCCTACCCGGAGCTAGATCTAGTTTAGGGGATGACTCCCGTAGCCAATATAAAAGAAATACGAATCAGATTAATAGTTGTCGAGTCTGGCTTAATTATATAGAATCTCTAGATCCAAACGATAACATGATAATTGGGGAGGTTAATTACGTGTCTTTATTTGTGTTGTGTCGAGTCGTGTCGTTTATCTTTTCTTGTCTCTTGTTGTTCGTAGACCGCCTTTTTGTCCTTGACATGAATAATTAGTTGTTTGTATATAAATGATCCACAATTGCTTCCCTGTGGGATCGACCTTGATTCGCTATAGCTATACTACGATGGACCTAGTCCTCTTGCTAGTATTGGTTTATGTTGGTCAAGTATTTTATTATCACTTGATCTACGTCATCAGTCACATAGAGATGTGATTGGTAAAGTGTTACCTACCTTTCGAATTATTCCAGTTGATCGGCCCTCGTTGGGAATCGGGGTAACTAGATGGGATCTTGGCCACTAAAGATTTTTTGAAAGATTCTTGAAAGTCAATTGAGAGTAGTTGACTAGTGGGAACAAAATCATAAACCAAAAGACCATTTTTGATTTTGCGTGTATAAACAACAACACTCTTTTATCTTTATTTTTATCTTTGTAGTTTTTAGCAAAATTTTATATTTATGTTTTTATTCTCGATCAGTAAAACCAAATTGTGATTGTTATCTTTTGAGAAGCGTTGTCAAGTATGGTTAAGTAATTTTAATCCTTAAAATAAGCAATGACCGAGCAACCCGTTATAGTAGTTAGAGACAAGGAGACTACATATTTGATGGAGTGCTCCAAGACTTTAATAATTAATGAAAAGCGAAGCTCATGATATGATTAAATCACTTAAAATAAATTTCAACGAATTAATCTTATATTGGATACGATCCAATATGATCATTCGATCATCGATGACAATTAATTCAAGCGTTGGATAAGAATGACCACATCGAATTTTGGAAAGGTTGTTTTCAAAATTATAAGATTTAAGTATCAACTTATTTCTTTAATCATTGCTTAAAGGTTAATTAAATAGTTCATGTTTTAATAAACTATTTAATAAACTTTAGATTTTCTTTATGAAAGAAAATTAAAGACATAGCTCTTGTGGTCTTTCTTAAGTCTTATGAAGACTACACTAATAAATATTTACAAGTGCTTAAGGATTAAAAAGGAAGGTAGGGCATGTGCTTAAAATAAGAGATCTTATTGAAGTCTCTATTCTAGGCAAGTGAGTTGAGATATATCTATCTAAGTTCAAGTCAACTCTTAGATATATGATATCTTACGAGTATGATTAAATTAGAAATATTAAATACGGAATACACAAAGATATGGAAAAGTGAAGCAAACGTTGCGACATTCGGTTTTGTATTCTGAGTCTAGTAAACTGATAAAGGAACTAAATAAATATTATGATGTTCGGTTCTTAAGAACATGATTTTTCGATTACTTGTTAGGATTTAGTAGACATATTCAATTGTAAGGAATAAATGTTATTCGATAAAGTTGAAAGATCTACGAATCTAATATACTAGATTGATGTCACTATATTAGTGATATAGGTGAAAAATCTCAACTAAATATTTGTATGGTTGTTATCCTTAATATTTTGTGGTCGTTCTAGACATAGTCTCTATGGAGGGAATCGTGTGATCGGATGTCATTACGATGGCGTCTGAACCATGTGATTATGAATCATGTGGGTATCGTATCTTATTTAAAGATGACTAAAATACCCTTTTATGAAAAATGTTATAAATTCAAGAAAAAATTGCCTAAAGCCTAAGCATGCCGATGCTTTTTGTCTTATGACAATTAATGCCACAAATAACTGTTTATTAATCTCTATGACTATTTTTAGAAATAGTCAAGTGTACTCAATGAAGTGCATAATTCGGAAAACCGAAATGTTCGAGCTAGCACGAATATAAGATTGATGAACTACTTTCAATTGGATTGAAGTAATTAATACGAAGGATGTTTGAAGTTGTGCGAAAATGAATAATGTTCACCCTTGAAGGATACCATTTTTGGATACACAATCGATTGTGCTTTAAAATAGAAACAACACTTTATATGATAAAGGTGTGGCGTAAGCCATGCAAAGTATCCCTTACGTGTTTGAGGGATAGTGCCTTATACGATAAATATACTTAACTGAATTCCAAAGAATAAAATTTGAATAAATTCCATATTAGAAATGGAAGGGGATAATGTCGAATCTATCTTAACCAATGATTTGAAGTTGTCATAGGCAAAGTCAGAAAGGCTTGGAGCCTAGTACGACATATGCAACTTTGTGGAATATCTTAGCAAGTACGCTAGATATTATTTACTTGTCCACGGAGCAAAATGTTTGTCTCCAAACATCTTTGTCTTCTAGAGGAAGTGTTTCTTCCAAAAGAAAGCAGTGGGAGTAAATTTAGATCTCAAAGGTAGTTTGAGAATCACAAGGAGATATTCAACCATAGGAGCGTGAGCGAGGCGCCACATAGTGATGAGGTGTAGAAACTTCGCTCGAGTGCACATAAAAGTTCTATAAGTCTGTGGATAACCTCAAGCACGAAAAAAGTGCTGCTCGTATGTTCATCTTGAAGAATGAATATCTCATGACTTATGAAGGAATATTTGAAAAGGCAAGATTGAGAGATATGGCCGGGAGCCATAATACCGAATTAGATTCCATCGGTGACAACCAGGTTGTGAACCTAGTCTGTCTTACCAGAAGGAATGTCCACGAAAAGTGACATGGATAGTAATATGATTACCATAAGGCTATAGTGATGCATTTGAAAGTGCAGGGGGTTTAAACCTTGTAATTATCGTATGCCGCTTGGTGAGCCCAATTCTATGTAGACTATACTTGTTATAACCATTATCATGGCTATATGATAGCGTCGAAGACGTTGGGCAAATAGCTCGATGTTCATAGACGATAACATGATATGTGAGCACACAAGATCCATTTATGGACTCAAACACGTTTCTCTATACAATTTCTTTGTTTGATAATCAAAAGAGTTTGATTTAATCAAAAGAAGGGATATGCCCAATGTGCAAGAGGGATAGTGGAAGTATGCTACGATTTTTGAGTAAGGTATTGGATATCTCTCCCGGGAATCATCACCCCATGTCACAGTCAATTAATGTTTGGTAGTTCAAGGTCTTTACGAAAGCACTTGGATTAGCAGTTCTTATTTTTTGAAATAAGAATCTATAGTGATAGATTTAACTGCTGTTAGTTTATAGTTTACCTATATTGATGTGATGCTAAAAGAGTTAAGCATATATCGCGACGAGAAGATCTTGCTAGCGGTGTTCTCAAGATCTATCTATGTTAGGACGTTAGTCCTAAAGATAAGGTGAAAGTTGATGCTTATGAAAGGTTTCCTTTGCTACTGCGATAGGAGCCATCATAAAAGTAATGCCAGATGTTCATAGTCCATGAAGAGTCATGAGCAAGTATGAAAGTAAATATGGTGAATGTCGAGAATATCCTTAAACATGTTAAGGATGGTTTCCCGATTTATCGAAACTTGGAAATCGGATAAATATAGTTATCTGAGGCGTATATCACGAGACTTATGGAGATGAGTTGGAGCTACGATCTGAGTTTGCGATCACTTTGATTAAGTGATCTGTTGAGCTAGAAATGTTCTCGGCTATGGGTCACTATAGATTCTACAACTAGGCCAAAACACAGTAGTGCCTTGGAGAGTGCGGCGGGAGCAAGATGCATGGATCTAGAAGGTTCATTCATGAACCTTATATGGTTCTTCCACCTTTCTATATAGGCGATATAGTAAGTGGATTCATTGCTTGAAGCAAGGACGGGGTCTTTCGAGAGATTCATGTGTGTGTTGAGGTGGTTCCATTGACTTGGTCATTAGAGCATGAAATGAAGATAGTCGAGTCCCCACGGATAGCGATCCGTTCACGGCTAGAAGGCTGGTTATGAGTATTGCATGAGATTCTTGTGTTTCACCTTGGCCTTGTGTGTGCGAAGTGATTGGTTTTAGGCCAAGTGGGAGATTGTTGAAATAGTGTCCTAAACCCAATCGGGTTGGACCGGATCAACCGGTCGGATTATTTCAACTATTTCTTTATGATTATACATATATAATAAGTGGCTTTTACATTTGTAATATATTTGTTCTTTTAAAGAACCAATTATGAATTGTTATATGATAACGTCCTTATTATTAAACTGTGATAGAGAAACCATGATAGGCGATTATGGTTGATGAGATCTCTAATCACTTTAATAAGTTTGATACTTAAATGTCTCTAGGCTGATGTACTATTATACAGGGCATTGATAGTACAAACATGCTAGCACGTATTAGATGTCTTATGTCTTTAAGGGCAGGGATTAGATCTCATCTATCGAGGTGTAGAGACACTTGGACTGTATGTGGACATGTATTAGAGAATGCGTAAGTTAGACTGACCCACTTACTCTATTAAGTGTCACACTATGTGGCGGTTGTGTAATTATCCTTAGGACCAGAGTCTACATGGCATCACGGTGTGGATTGCCATGCTTTGACACTATTTAGGTTTCCCCTAGCCATGGGGCGATCATGCGGTAGTGATTGTGTGTGATACTGAAGCATACGGAGTATACATGTTTGGTCGTCCGGAAATCGCGTACCCTATCAGTAGGGGTGAATATCCGAAAGGGCCTTCTTGTAAGGAATGTCTTACTCTCGTCAATCTTTGCAAAGCGGAAGTAAATGAGTTACTTTGAGAGAGCATGACAACCAGATTATAAGATACGGTCGTTGATGTTTGACACTCGACGAACGACCGTATGGATATTATTACAGCGATAAGATTCTATTTACACGGTAACTGTTTCACATGAAAGGTAGTAGTCATTGCATTTGACTCTTCCGATGATTGGGGGTCACGGTGCGTTTCTAGACGCTATCCTGTGATCGTTAGGCATGAAAAGGTATTTTAAGTAATTTGCACTTTATGTCTCTCGCCAACATATTCGGAAGCCTATCGGGTCACACACATAAGAACATCTAGCGGATTAAAATGTGGTTATAGTTGTGACCAAATAAGGAAAGAATTTTTCCATACTATAAAGGTTATAGTGGTAAATTAATATGGTGGTATTTATTTATTATGAATAAATATAATACAAGATATTAATTGTGTTGATTAATTAAATATGTATATAGATACATATATTTTGAATATATATATATATATATATATATATATATATATATATATATATATATATATATATATGATATACATGTATTTTGTGAATTAATTAATCATAGTATTAATTAAAGAAAATCTCAATACCCAAATTAGTGGGGAAAGGGGGCACGATATGTATTGGATACATTTGTTTGTGCAATTTAATTAATAAGATTACCATATATTAATATTACATATTAATTGAATTTTTTAAAATTAGATTTATGGTAATAAGATAATTATAGTCCATATAAGATATTGACAATACCTTGGAAATATTTAATATAGGATATTAAATTAAATGAGATAAATCAATCAAATATATTTTCCTTATTTTATTAGCAAAATGTTTTATTTCTTCTCTATCTACTAGGAAGCTAATCCCAATCGATTAGGATAGCAAAGGGAGCCATATACTCTATATTGGCTAGCTCTTTTGCATAACACAATTCTAAGAGCTAATCGTTCTTGTGAAAATTATTGAGCTTTTTAGAGAGTGTTTTGAGAGAGAGAGAAAGTCGGTCTAGCAACCGATTTTTTCTGGTAGCAATCCATGATGGGATTCCGGCGGGCTGTTCGTGTGGATCACCGGTAGAGGCCGAACACTTGGGCGGATGCGTGCATCACTACTCTCCTCAGACGGTCAAAGCATCGATCTTTTAGATCAAGCAAGGTAACCACCGTCTACTACTTATTTGTTTATTGCTTAAAGGAAGTCGATCCTGGTAAAAGGAAATAAATTTTTGAATTCCGCTGCGTTCCCGCATAGATTTCCTAACACGTGGAGCAAAGGTGTTTGTCTCCAAACATGCTGTCTTCTAGAGGAAGTGTTTCTTCCAAAAGAAACAAGGAGTAAATTGATATCTCAAAAGAGTTTGAGAACAGAGGCGATAGTGATGAGATGCATGACACTACTTAGTGCTCACAAGTATTACGTGAGTCTACTGATTAACCACATGCTTGAAAGGGCTCTTGGTATGTGTTAGGTGTTATGCCCGAAAGACAATTTTGTAATTGTTTTATTTGATAAATGAAATGATATTATTATTCATATTTATTATTCTCATATTCACCGATGTGACAATAGTATTTACACTATAGAAAACCCTAAAGTATATCGTTTATAACTCAGTGTATGGGATATACACGGGAGGATTGAGTTAGTGAAGATGTACTTAAAATACAATTAGCCCGTAGTGAAGTTAATCGAGTATCGGGTCTCTCCTTTAACGTGCTATTAATGCGCCTGAACACAATAGGGTGTGATTGTCTTATCGGACTTTCGGTTAAGAGAACCTAGTGGGGCATTTATATATGATAGATATATCATATAAATTTGGACCGATTTGATTAGAGTTCACGATATAATTCCGTGATCGAGAAGTCTTATCGAATCAATCGATGATCATATTTATGGATATATCTTAATCTGAGGTGATCACGATCAACCGCTTGAATCGGTATGAGGTTTGACTTGACGGTTAAGGATTACACCGAGTCGGTGATCCGAATTACCCTATCTTGGCATTATCTTTGGATTGAGTGAGTAGCTGTGTTATCACGAGATACGGAATCCATTCCTTCCATTTATGGAAGTAGATAGACAGATTCCTTATTTGTTAATCCTAGAAAGCGATCGATCGCGCGAGTTGAGTTCATATTACACCGATTAGCTACGGTGAGTTGTATGAATTAATTGATCACTAGGGGTTAATGGTAAATAAGGATAAGAGGTTCTAAAAAGGGTTAACGGTAACTTCGATTTAGAATGAGCGATCTATGGAGGATTAATCCACATGTTATGATTATATCAATGGACGCTTATTATCATTCTCGTGAGGAGATAAATATAATCTCATAATCGGAGGAGTGCGATCACGGGATTATGGTGGCATATTCTGTGATTGATTTATCGAATATAATTATTTTGTTAAGTAAGATAATTATTTATTTGATTTATCGGAGCCACGATTATTAGTCCATGGTCCCCGACGTGCCTCCAAATATAGCATAGCTATTCTCGGACGTCGAATCCTAGTAATATTAATTTAGTTCTTGTTAGAATTTAATTAAACGATATGTGAATTAATTGTTTAGTGGACTATTAAATTAGTTGGGCTAAATAATTAAATATGTGAAAAAGACATTTTTCATAATCTTGGCAAAATTAGTGTTATGGCCGAAAATAACATTGACTAGGCCAATGATGAAAATTTCGGCCAAGACATGTTTTTAGTCAACAAGAAATTGTTTTCTTGTGATTTAATAAGACATGTGCACAAAATTTTTATTCAATAAATATTTATGGTAAGAAATAAAGATAAATATTATTCTACATTTGTTCTAGAATATTATGGGATTATTTTTATTTATTGGATTTATTTATTTGCAAAATAAAATCCTTGGAGGACAATGATTACTCTCCTATATAAAGAGAGTTCTCCCAAGCCTAATACATATATATAATTTCGACATTCACCTCTTGGAGAGGAGAAAAAGAATTTTCGGCCAAAGGGAGAATTAGGAGAAAATCTTGGAGGTTTTTCCGGGTAGCATATCTGGAGGATTCGAGACGAGAATTTCCTTCCACCGGGAGTTGCTTGGATCACATGTACGGAAGATCGTGGTGCTCTTCACATCTTCTTTCATTCTTCTTTTTGCGGTTCTTCAACTTGGATTTTGAGATCCAAGAGGTATGTTCTACAACCCCCTTGTAGAGTAGATCTAGTTATTTTATTACGTGTAATTTATAGATCTAGATCCTTAAATCGCTACCGTTGCGGATGGATTACTAACAGTGGTATCAGTCGCCAAGGTGATCTATATTTATGCGTATAAAATATTAGATCTAAGAGTGGTAAACATGTAGATTTTTTTTGTCCCAATTTTTTGATAGGGGCCGAAAATTATGTTTATTTTTTTATGTTATGAATGTCTTGGTTGAAGAGATGGATTGGGGTTGGTACTGTTTACTCGTTAGATCTATTTTTTGTAGCTCTTTTGTTTAGTAACAATTGAGCATAGGAATTGTATTGGAACTATGTACGAAAGATTTTATAATCGAAAAAATCGGAAAATCATAAAAAATAAAGCATTGCTCGTTAGACGGTATTTGGAACCGATAAACTAGTGGGAGCTTCAATGTTAGGATTTATTGTTTTTACGGTATATTAGAAAATCGAGAAGTCCCGACGAGTAACACTCGAAATAGACATCCCACGGTTCAAGAGTAGTGTCTACTCAAGCGAACATTGATTCAAGGTTGTTTCCATTCACGGAAAGTCAACAATGGGACAATATGTCTAAAAGTGTTAGTCATCTAAGGCGAGAAAACTTTAAGGTGAACCGAAAATTAATTAAGCGAAAATCATAGGATAAGGGCGGTGATTTTGGATCACCAACCTATGAATCCTTGGTGATTTTCTCGAGCTAAGTTCTTTGGAAGAACAAGGTAGCGGTGCATTTAACGATTAAAAGAGTAAACAACGGGCAATTAATTTTAGCTAGAATAGTGGGAGTGATATAAGGAAATGAATCTCGGATTCTTTCCTTGGATATCGCGGAAAAATTATTTTATGTTTAAGATTCGTTGGAACGAAAGGATATACCTTCTATTCGATAATTTGTTTGTCGTATAGAAAGTGAATATACCATTTGTAGTACGAATCCAAGACTCGGACTTTTTGTTTGATAAAGTCAAAACCACTTACAACTGCTGAAATATGTATATAACACATCTTAAGAACTATTAATAGCAATTGGTTTCGATATTTAGATAAACGCTTCTTCATATTCCATAGTTAGTGCATAATCCACTAAAAGACAAGACACAAGAAGGTGGCTCAGGGTGATTCCTTTCTCCCAATTTGGTTATATTGTCTCAAAGGTACAATGACTAAGTTTCCTTTCAATCGGGAAAGGATAATGGTTATAAAGAAGTAACATAGCTTGTTCATGACGACCTTCGGGGTCTGATGAAAGATACAAGCTAGTAGGAGCTTCCGAGTAGTGACTTCTTGTCTGATAACTATTCAAACACTCCGGAAAGTTTATCCAAAATATTTTGAGGTTCCTCTGTTTTTCAACAGAGATAAAGTATTCTATACTCGGAATAGGCCATTCATAGTCCTCGAGACTGATGCTCAGCCTGCCTCATTGTGACATGTTCTCACTAAGTGAGAAACCGTTAAATTGCCTTACATAGTTTTAGATGTGCTACAATACACTTCTTAACTCAATAAAGATATTGGAAGCGAAATAACGGTTTACAATGAAATGCAAGACCGAGAAGTCTACCTACAACATGCTTTAGAATTTGCGGATAAGGTGTGGATTCGGTTCACCCCACTTCCATAAATATAAGCATTTAGCACACGGTGCTTGAAGGTAAGACTGGGAATTTCACGCATACGTTCGGTCAATGACCA
Organism: Gentiana macrophylla; assembly: GCA_026214975.1. Classification (NCBI taxonomy): domain Eukaryota; kingdom Viridiplantae; phylum Streptophyta; class Magnoliopsida; order Gentianales; family Gentianaceae; genus Gentiana; species Gentiana macrophylla. Next base: position 110,574,036 of record CM047809.1, on the reverse strand, counting down.
TTCGTGATATATCTTTTAAGCTATTGTGTATTAGATATAGGATTCTTGAAATTGGGAAGGGACAGTTATACTGTTGCATCTTTTCTGATAGAGTCCATGAACAGCAAAACCTTGAACCTTGAAGTACGTTTACTCAAGGTAGTTACTAACTGATTAAAATCAGACCACATCCAACATCGGTTGTTGGTGATAACACTAAATACTACTAAACTAGATCAGAATTTCGATCCACCCAGTAAGTATTGGGAGTATGGTTTATCCATTACCCATTACGGGTTCTGCGGACTTTGTAGTCTGAGGATCGATTGATGACCTATGGCTCTTTTATGAGCAGTATAGGATTCTGATAATAGAGGTTGGTTTAATAGCCATAACCCTGTGAATGGAGTTCGGTACTCCAGTTCTGTTCATACTCTTGTAGAACCACCTGAGCGTCTCAGGCCCAGTGGGAGTAATTGGATCTACACGGAAAAGAGTAGAATGAATAGGAAAGTTTATCTTTCAGAGCAAAGCTTGAGTGGTCTAGGGGTAGTTCCCTAAGAAGTGGAGAGTTAATCAGACCTTGGACTCTCTTGCCACTTAGTATTGCATGATTTCGTTCAAAAGCATAAAATAGGGGTGATTCCCTGAGACTTTCTTGCCAAACAAACGGAGTCTGGATTCATTCAGAACAAAAGGGTATTGCCTTATAAACTTATGACAGGATGACTGTCAAGGCTTATGTCCTTTGTGGATAAAAAGCAAATCTCTCGGTCACTGGAAGTCATATATTTCTACAATATATGGATTTGACCAGAATATTGATAAGTCTTTTGTAGACTGGATATCAATTTTAGTACAATAGTGAAGATATACATATATTAGTGTTTGTGAAGGATAACACTGCACCAGTTGGAGTCAACATGAGTGTGTTATCTAAAGTCGATCGAAAATGCCACAATTCTCGCAATGTGAGAGATTTGGACAACGATTCGAAGAGTTTGACTCGGTCGAATTCATTAGAATCGATCCTTTGGTTTCCCATCCATCTTATTGGTTAAGATGATGCATCTGTGAATGCAACATTCAACAAGGAAGTTCTACCCTATGCCTCAGGAATGACTCTCTAAATCTTTGGATCAAGAGAAATGGGATAGATTCTCTACCTAATAAGAGATGGTCAGGTTATTGAACGTCAACTTTGATCGAATCTTAGATTCGGTGGTTAACAAAGCAAGTTTAGTATGTCCTTTAGTATCTTGCAGAGAACGAGGAATAATATGCGGACATATTCATGTGTGAACTTGGATATGTGTGATACACTGATTTTGACTTTAAGTCAGATTGAGGATGATCGTTAAGTCGATCACGGGCTCAGTGTTTACTCTTGTGTTGAAGCTATTGCCTAGAGAAATCCAGCAATGCCAACTCGACTTTAACTAGTTGGGTGATTAGCGGCTTTTGTAGTAGCTAGAGAGGCGATATAGCTTAAGGATTTCCTTTTCATATCTGGGAGTGATTCTAGATTTTGAAGCCGATACCACATCATTGTGCAAACGATAAAGGGGTAGCTTATAAGGTTTTTCGAAATCACTAGAGGTCAAAAGCATATTGGGAAGTACCACATGATTAGATGGACCGGTAACGTTTCGATTCTACGGATCGTCTCGAGTCGACAACCTGTCTAATCATTAAGACCCATGACATTTAGATGTAGGTACTCCCCGAGTCACTGACCTATCCTACGACGGCACACTCGGAGTGTACTTTGTCATCTGCAATGGTTATGATATGCTTAATGGGTATTAGAATACAGGATGGGTCTCCATTGCTTTAGAGCAAGTGGGAGATGTAGTTTGTTGTATTTTAAATAATAGGGTGTGCTCTAAAACAATTAATCACATGCTTTCGTGCAAGTGGGAGATTGTTAGGTGTTATGCCCGAAAGACAATTTTGTAAATGTTTTATTTGATAAATGAAATGATATTATTATTCATATTTATTATTCTCATATTCACCGATGTGTCAATAGTATTTACACTACAGAAAACCCTAAAGTATATCGTTTATGTAATCACTTAACTTAGTGTATGGGATATACACTGGAGGATTGAGTTAGTGAAGATGTACTTAAAATACAATTAGCCCGTAGTGAAGTTAATCGAGATTATCGGGTCTCTCCTTTAACGTGCTATTAATGCGCCCAGAACACAATAGGTGTGATTGTCTTATCCGGACTTTCGGTTAAGAGAACCTAGTGGGGCATTTATATATGATAGATATATCATATAGGGCTGGACCGATTTGATTAGAGTTCAAGATATAATTCCGTAATCGAGAAGTCTTATCGAATCAATCGATGATCATATTTACGGATATATCTTAATCCTGAGGTGATCACAGTCAACTGCTTGAATCAGTATGAGGTTTGACTTGACGGTTAATGATTACACCGATGCGTGATCCGAATTACCCCATCTTGGCATTGTCTTTGGATTGAGTGAGTAGTACGTGTTATCACGAGACGGAATCCATTCCTTCCATTTATGAAAGTAGATAGACAGTTTCCTTATTTGTTAATCCTAGAAAGCGATCGATCGCGAGTTCATATTACAATCGATTAGCTACCCGGTGAGTTGTATGAATTAATTGATCACTAGGGGTTAATGGTAAATAAGGATAAGAGGTTTTAAAAGGTTTAACGGTAACTTCCCGATTTATAATGAGCAGATCTATGGAGGATTAATCCATATGTAATGATTATATCAATGGACGCTTATTATCATTCTCGTGAGGAGATAAATATAATCTCATAATCGGAGGAGTGCGATCACGAGATTATGGTGGCATATTCTGTGATTGATTTATCGAATATAATTATTACGTTCGTAAGATAATTATTTATTTGATTTATCGGAGCCACGATTATTAGTCCATGGTCCCCGACGTGCCTCCAAATATAGCATAGCTATTCTCGGACGTCGAATCCTCATAATATTAATTTAGTTCTTGTTAGAATTTAATTAAAACGATATGTGAATTAATTGTTTAGTGGACTATTAAATTAGTTGGGCTAAATATTTAAGTATGTGAAAAAGACATTTTTCATAATCTTGGCAAAATTAGTGTTATGGCCGAAAATAACATTGACTAGGTCAATGATGAAAATTTCAGCCAAGACATGTTTTTAGTCAACAAGAAATTATTTTCTTGTGATTTAATAAGACATGTGCACAAAATTTTTATTGGATAAATATTTATGGTAAGAAATAAAGATAAATATTATTCTAGATTTGTTCTAGAATATTATGGGATTATTTTTATTTATTGGATTTATTTATTTGCAAAATAAAATCCTTGGAGGACAATGATTACTCTTCTATATAAAGAGAGTTCTCCCAAGCCTAATACATATATATAATTTCGACATTCACCTCTTGGAGAGGAGAAAAAGAATTTTCGGCCAAGAGGAGAATTAGGAGAAAATCTTGGAGGTTTTTCCGGGTAGCATATCGGGAGGATTCGAGACGAGAATTTCCTTCCACCGAGTGTTGCTTGGATCACACGTACGGAAGATCGTGGTGCTCTTCACATCTTCTTTCATTCTTCTTTTTGCGGTTCTTCAACTTGGATTTTGAGATCCAAGAGGTATGTTTAACAACCCCCTTGTAGAGTAGATCTAGTTATTTTATTACGTGTAATTTATAGATATAGATCCTTAAATTGCTTCCATTGCGGATGGTATTACTAACAGTATGTTCATCTTGAAGAATGAAGATCTCGGGACTTATGGAGAAATACTTGAAAGGCTAGATTAAGAGATATGGCTGGAGCCATAATATCTGAAATAGATTCCATGTGTGACAACCGGGTTATGAACCTGGTATGTCTTACCTGAAGGGAATGTGTCTGAAAGGTGTAACATGTCTTTATGAAAGATTGACATATATGGTAATACGATTACCTGTTAAGCTGAGTTGATGGCTTGGAGGCTATGAGGTTACCTTTATGTTACCGGCTATGCTTAAGTCTATTTAGATAGTGCTTGTTGTAGCTACGTATCATGGCTATATAATAGTGTTGAAAACGTTGGGCCAATGGCTTGGTGTTAATAGACAATGTGTAAGCTTATGAGATCCATTTATGGACTCAAACAAGTTCCTCTATATAAGTTCTTTACATTGATAAATCAAAAGAGTTTGATTTCATCAAGAAGAAAGATATGCCTAATGTGCAAAAGGGTTAGTGGGAGTGTTACAGTTTTCGAGAAAGGCATTGGATAGCATTCTTGAAATCAACACCCCATATCACAGTCAATTAATGTTTGGTTGTCCAATGTCTTTACGAAAGCTCTTGGAAATGGCAGTTCTTATTCTGGAAATAAGAATCTGCAGTCATGGGTTTAGATACTACTTGGTTATCACAGTTCACCTGCATAGATGAGATGCTAAATGAGTTTAGCATAGACCACGTCAAGAGGCACTGCTAGCCAGTGTTCCCGGGGTCTATCTATAATAGGACGTCAGTCCTAAAAGATAAGTTAAACGATGATACTTATGAAAAATCCCATTGCTTCTGCAATAGGGTCCATAATAAGTGTTGTGAGTTGAACCAGATGTTCATGATGCATGAGGAGTCATGAGTAAGTATGAAAGTGATTCTGATAAACGTCGAGAATATCTTTAAAAGTGTTAAGGATGGGTTCCTAGTTTATTGAAACTTGGAATTGGATAAACGTAGATATACAGATGTATACCCTGAATCTTATGAAGATAGTGAGAGCTACTGATGCAGGTTTGCAATCACTTGATTAGGTGATACATTGAGCTGGAAATGTTCTTAGCTAGAGATCTTGTGTAGATTCTGTGAGGGCCAAACACAGTAGTGCCTTAGAGGCGCAGCGGGAGCAGTACATAGATCTATGAGGTTCATTCTTAAACCTTGTGTGGTTCTTCCACATTTCTTTATAGCTGATATAGTAGTGGATTCATTGCTTGAAGCAAGGACCAGGGTCTCGTCAGATATTCATGTGTGTGTTGAGGCGTTTCCTTTTGACTTGGTCATTTGGACCATGATATAAAGATACTCTGAGTCCCCACGGATTGTGATCCGTTCACGCTTAAGGTTGGTTGCGAGTATTGCATGAGATTCTTGCGTTTCAACTTGGTCTTATGTGTACGAGTGATTGGATTTAGGCCAAGTGAGAGATTGTTGAAATAGTGTCCTACACCCAATCGGTTTGGACCAGATCCGACCAGATCGGATCATTTCTACTATTTCTTTATGTTTATACATATGTTAAATGACCTTTCTGTTATTATATATTTGTTCGTTTAACGGACCAATTATGATATTGTATATATGATAACGTCCCTAGTGTCAAACTGTGATAGAGAAATCATAATAGTGATTATGGTTGATGAGATCTCGACTCACGTTAAAAGGTTTGATACTTAAATGTCTCTAGTCGTGTGTACTATCAAACAGGACATTGATAATACGATTAGACTAGCACGTATTGGATGTCTTCTATCTTGTAAAGATAGGGATAAATCTCGTCTATCAAAGTGTAGATACACTTGGACTGTACGTGGACGTGTATTAGAGAATACGTATGTTAGACTGACCCACTTACTTTATTAAGTGTCACACTATGTGGCGGCTGTGTAATTATCCTAAGACTGGAGTCTTCATGACATCACGGTGTGGATTGTCATACTTTGACACTATTGAGGTTTCCCCTAGCCATGGGGTGATCATGTGGTAGTGCTTGGGTGTGATACTGAAGCATGCGTAGGGTTCATGTTGCCCGTCCGAAAATTGCGTATCCTATGAACATGAGTAAATATCTGAAAGAGCCTTCTTATAAGGAATGTCTTATTCTCGAAAGTCTTTACAAAGCGGAAGTAATATGTTACTTCGAGCGAGTAGGATATCCAGATTATGAGATACGGTCGTTGATGTTTGACACTCGACGTATGACCGTATGGATATTGTAACAGCGATATGATTCTATATACACAGTAACCATTTCACATAAAAGTTAGTAGTCATTGCATTCGACTCTTCCGATGATTGGGGATCGTGGACGTGTTGCTAGACGCTATCCATGATCGTTAGGTATGAGGGGCATTTTCGTAATTGTACTTTGTGCCTACGACGTATACGGAAGCCTATCGGGTCACACACATAAAAACATCTAGCTGGATTAAAATGCAGTTATAGTGATAACCAAATAAGGAAAGTTTTATCTCGACTATAAAGTGTTATAGTGATAAATTAATACGGTGGTATTTATTTATTATAAATAAATATAATACAAGATATTAATTGTGTTGATTAATTAAATATACATATATTATATATGTATGTCGAAATATTTTTGTATATATGATATACATGTATTTTGCGAATTAATTAATCATAGTATTATATTAATTAACCAAGAATATTCCGGATGCAAATTTATGGCTATATGGGGCGCATATTGATGTGTATATGATACACATTGATTTTGCAAATTAATTAATATATATATATATATATATATATATATATATATATATTTACACACATGTGCAAATTGATTTATGGTAATATATTAATGATATATTCAATATAAGATATTGTCATATATATTGTTGGTCCCTAGAAAAGGCTTTGGTTAAGTTTAGAGGAGGGGGGGTGAATAAACTTAACACTTAAAACTTTGGAGTTAACAAATTCAAAGCAACTTGGCTGATTTCTTGAAGTTGATAATCTCTTGATACCTCATGAGCTCTTTGATAGACGATAATCTCTTGACGATTCGATTCATTGAATTTGTGCAGCGAATTATATCAAAATTAAGCCTTAGTACTTGTTGTTAAATATGATACTAAGTATTAGATACTCAGTAGTGTATGTGTGTGATTTCAGTTGCTAGATTCAGTTGATTGATGTATATAATAAACTAAGTGCAGAATGTAAATGCAGAAAGTGATTTTATAGTGGTTCCAGGTGGTGTAATCCTGTCAGTCCACTCTTCTCCTGTGATGTTGGAGGTAATTCACTAGAGATCTTTGATGTTACAGTTACAAAGATTCCTAAGTTTCTTGTCCTTCACCAATAACTATGGTTTCACAAACTGAAAACTAGGAACAGGTAGGATTGCTACTCCTGAGTCTTCCACTGGTCCTTGAAGGGTAGGATTTCCTCTTCACCAGCTCCACCACAATCAACAGTCTTTCACACAACTATGCTTCACTGTCTTCAGCAGGTTCTTTATAAAATAAAGATTGAATCAAATAAATGATTCGATTGGATGGCGACTTGATTAGGATGAAATAATCAGCAGCTTGCAGTCTTCAAGTGTGTATACTTGATTAGCTTGAATACAGAATACACTTGAAGAATCTTTCTGGATCGGTAGCTTTAAGTTCAGTAAGTTCAGCAAGGTGTTTTTCAGCTCAGAATAGTCTCTTATATTTTTCTCTTAAAGTTCATCAATCATCTCTTCCTTTATGAGTTGAAGGTCCTCTATTTATAGGTAGGAGTGCATGTGACTTGTATTTGAAATTCAAATGTAACCGTTCTTGGTTTTTGTCCCATCTGATTTGCTTTCTGTCATTATTCATAAATCGACCTTTAATCGAAATTCCTTTTTGTGATCTGATCTGGTCCACCTTTGACTTATAACCATTGGATAAAATCATGAATCATCCCAACGTTCTTTTAATCTCAGCCCTTGATTTGTTAGATAAATCAGAGGTAGTTGGCTGTCCTTATCCATGTATTCTTCCAATGTAATCTTGAATTAACCGAGGTATATTATCAGCAGGTTCATCAGTCTGCTGAGATACCCATCAATCTGCTGAACAGCAATTTGCTGTGTATAAAATATAATGCAGCTGATTTCTTTTATCTAACTTTTATCTGTGAAGTTAGATTACACCTTTTTAAATATATCCAAGTTCCAAACATCATCCAACTTATGGAACTTAGACTTTGTACACAAGGTATATGTAATCAGTTTAGGTCATCACAGACTTGCCTAAATTCTGATTCCATATCCTTGACTTAAATTACTAAGTTTGATCCCTTAGCCTTCAGAATGGCGAGTTTGAGCCCTCATTACCGGGATCTTAAGCGAGGTTCCGACTAGTCTATCGACCTATCTACCTCATCGATATAGACCGATCTCTTGATATAAATCGGTGACCTTTCTGATGCTAGTTTGATCAAACATATACAAGGATCAAACTCTAATAAGCCTATACAATTGATCTAGACATCTTTTTGCCTTTGCACTATAACAGCTAGTCTGGCACTCATCATCAAAACATAAAAATAAGTCCAACAATTTCCCCTTTTTTGGTGACGATGCCACTACCCTCACCTAACAGCAAAGCAAAAAGATTAAAACAAAAACAGAACAAATTTCCAGTCAATTCTCATTATAATCATTTGTTCACAGTTATTACAGTCTAGATGCAGCAAAGATAAAATATGATAAGTATACTGATCTACTGTCTTCTTTCTCTTTCCTATCTAGCCTTTTCCACTTGTTCTTGATAGGCTCTGATTTCTTCTATCATTTCTGTCATCCATTCATTCTCAATCAGAGTGAAATCAATGTAGGAATTGACTTCTTTCCACCATTTCCAAGCTTCTGGTAGAAGGAGATTGATGTGATTGACTCTGAATCCCATTCTCATGTAAAGTTCTTTAAATTCATTGAGAGAGTCTTTAGCTTTTGTGATAGGCAAGCTCCTTTCACCTCTACCACTTCTTCCACCTCTTCCACCTCTAAAACTTGCCCTCAAGGCTTTAACTCTTGCTTCCCAAAACTTCAATCCCAATAATGAGTTTAAACCTTCATGAAATCCCTTGTCATGGTGAGGTTTCCTTCTGTTATAGTATTCATTCTTGTATTGCTTGAGGAGATCATCAGTAAGTTGAACTCTGCCAGGTGCAGGTTCCTTGAATGCATTTATCTCATTCTCCCATTTCTTCTTAGCAAAAATCCTTGCAGCCTCTTTTGCTACTGCTATTTGGCCCTCTTCCCCCTTAGTGACATCATCAACAAAACGGGACAAAAGACCATGAACACTCTCCTGTGTGATAATCAGATTTCTCAGTTGGCCTTCATAATCTCAGTTCTTGTATCAACTGTAGTAATCCTTGATTGCAAAGTCTGCTCCATTAGATTGATCCTCTCAGTGAGCTTAGGATCCAATCCAGCAGGTTGAGATGTTCCAGCAGCCTCAGCAGGCTTAGGTGCCTCAGCAAGTTTGTCAAGTTTCTGGTGGATGGTTTCAAGTTGATTTTTCATAAACTTTTCTTTTGATGTGTTTCCTACCTTGATTCCCCTCACATCTAGCATCATATCATTAACAGCATTTTGAGTAGATTTGAAATTTGAAACCAGTTTCATCAGTTCTTCAAATCTCTGTTCTTGTCTATCCAGTTGAGTCCTTAACTGTTGTATGTCATTTCTCACAGTCCTTAACTCATTCAAGACTTCCTCAGGCACTTCTCCAGTCATTCTACCATCAGTACCATCAGCAGGCTCTTCCACATTATATTGTCGCCTCTGATTGCTCACAACCATTGCCCAACTCTTATCTAATCCAATAGGGTTATGTCCTTGATATTCTTCCAAGATAGGATCAAGAGCTGGTTCTTCAACAATAGGTACAAATGCCTGTGGGGGATCAATAGCAAAATCTTCTTCTTCGGGCATTTGGAACTCCTCATCACTAAAGTCATAGTCCAAAGTTTGCTCTTCCTCATTGCTGCTGATCTCACGACCATCTTTCCCTATAGTGGTCTTGACTCAGTAGGGCTCCACTACAAAGCAGCCTCTTCAACGATGGGGTTTCCTCCAAACCCAAAGTTTGTTCCAACCTTTGTCCAGTGTTGTTTGAGACTCGTGCACTGCACCTCCTGTTCCAACGGTGTCCAGTCTTTGTTTGATCCTCGACAACTGTACCTCCTCTTCAACTCTTTGAATCGGTGCAATAAATGCCACAACAACTTGATCGGGGAATATATCCATGTTTTCTTTTGAAATTCCCAAAGATCACCAATCCTTCTCGATGGATTGGCGGTGTTGGATGAGGTGCCTTCGATGTCAACCCGTTTTGATATTGAATAGATTCCTCTCGAAATGGCACTAGGTTCACTGTGGAGAGTAACCCTTTCATCATCCAAGTCAGCACTCTGTTGATCTTCAGATTGTGCAATAGATTCTTCATCAAGTAAAGTAGAAAATTCACTAACCAACCTATTTGCAACACCACTTATTCCATCATTGATCAGTGCGTCCAGATCATCCATGGTGAGATCCTGCAGATCCTCATCCATCTCTCCAGTCTGCTGGCCCTCAGCAGACTTACCAGTCTCAGTGGGTTCAGCTTTTTCTTTGCCATCAGTGGCTCCTTGACCAGTGGCTTCAATTGATATTTCTTTAGCCACTCCAATGGTCTCCCCAGGGAACATGGGGGGATCATCATCAGAATCTGATGAATCACTGTCTGGTGTGTACTTTGGATCTCTAAACATAATTGCTCCACTTTTCTTTCCTTTATCCAAAAGATCCATCAACCTAGATTGCAGCATGCTTGTGTCTATCAAGTCCAACAGACTGTCCACACCCAGCTGATCGAATGCCCATTCTTCAAATCCACTCATTGGATCAGCAGCTGGTTTCTGTTTCTTGTAGAATCCAAACTTCCAAAGGAAATATTTTGCACTTTTCTGAAGTTAGGATCTACTTTATCCTTCTTAGATGCCTTCTCATATGGCATAGATGGCTTTCTAGTGGCAGGTTCAGTAGCTTGCTGACCTCCAAATGTTCCCACAAGTAGATTCATTGTCTCTTCAACAGATGCTTCAAAGTCAGTAGGTTGCTGAGGATGTATATTTGTACCTACTACTTCCATCTGTACAACACTTGGTTCCTCCTGACTTACATGCTCATCAGCAGGGTCAGCAGCAGACTGCTCTTCCCCTTGACTTCTTGCAACATTTGCAGGTTCTTCAACCAATTCTTCAACTTCCACAGCAGGGACAGGTTCAGTGATTTGCTGTGGTTCTTCCACAAGTTGCTCAACAACAACTTGTGCCTCTCCAGTAGATGTGCAGATTCTACTGGAGCTGCAGTGCAAAGCAGATGCGTGATTCTTCCACTGCATTGCTCAACAACAACATGTGCATCTCCAGTAGGCCTGATAATAGTTATTGGTTCAGCATCAATAGCCTCTCCTACTACTTCTTCTTCTTCTACTGTTTCTTCTTCTTCTTGTGCTCTTTGAGCCTCTAAGATTTTCAATTGTTTCCCCTTTCCATGTTTCTTTTTATGAATAATCTCTTTCCTCCTCTTGCAAAGTGGCTCATCTTCAACTTCAATTACAGTAGACTTCATTTTTCTACTGGCTTCTTTCTGTTGTTCCCTCAAGATTTCAACAACAGTTTTTTTGCGACCACAAGCAGGTCGGTAATCTCAATTTAATTTGGACCCTCGTGAGACTTAGCGATCTGTCTTTGTTTGCTTCTTTGTTTTCTTAGGCTTTAAGATCTCGGTAATCTTCTTTGTATCTACTGACCTTTCTTTTCTCGATGGTCTTCTTTGGTGCAAAGAGTTTAGCAGATTTCTTCATAGTTTGCTTGACCTGCTCACCACCAGCATCACCATCATCTCCATCACTATCATTATCAGCAGCCTCTGCAACATCATCTTCATCATCATCCAGACCATGGATAGCATAATCTATCTCTTTCTTGTATCTGGACTGATTGATCTTCTCAGGTGCAACATCAGGAATCTCCAAATGATTCAGCAGGGTCTGAACCATCAATCCTAAGGGTAAGGCCTTGGATTTCCTTTTCCCTTCTCTTTCTTCCTTGGCTACTTTCTTCATGTAATGAATAAAATATCCAGCCCAATCAAACTTCATGCTTCTGCAAATGATCATCATCAGCTCTATCCTGGGTCCTGATAGAGTATCCAGGTGTATTCTTGTTCCCAAAATTCACCCTTGGACCATCCTTTGCCACAAATTTTGACAAACAGTGCTTGTTCTTTGTCATATGTATGGAACATCTACTGTCAAAGTACCAGACACTCTACAAAACAAAGTTAATACATTTTAGGTACCCAAACCTGTTTGGGTCCATAGTGGTCAGTAGTAAGCATGACCCTTGGTAAGTTTCCATAAGGTCTTCTCCTAAAGGTGTCATACTTTGGTTCATACATGTATTCCACACATCCATAAGTTCTAACAGGTTGGTTGTGTAGGATTCACATATGTTTTACGGCCTTTTGGTTTATAATCTTTGTTTGAAGTGACTCTTGTTGTTAGAAGCATTAGTATAACCATTTGTTTCTTTGTCTCACAGAGCAATACTCAGTAGTATGGAGTCTGCTTGAGGTCCTGCCGAGGCCTTTTATAAGTCCTCTGTTGAGTCCTTTCTTGATTCCATTGCTTAGGTTTTACCACTAGCGGCATGGTTATCTTGGTTGTTTCTATCAAAGTAGTGCAGAATATTCCAATCATCATCAGTAGGAAACAGTCTACCTTTCCCCCTGAGATAATTATCCCTTGAATGATTAACATTTTTAGACTTAGGATTCTTATTCTTGGAATATTTCTGACCTTTACCTTTTTGTGGTCCAGCAGACTTGGTAGCAGTGTCCGCTATGTTGATCTTTTGGTAGGGATGCCCTAGTATACAAAGTTTATAAAGGGCTTGTGAGTTCGAAGAAGAAGCTTCAAGAGCTCGAGCACATAGTGTTGAATTAAGAATGCTCCGCAATCGGCCGGACTAAACTTCTGTGAAGTGTCGACTACACAGTAAATTCACGATTTCGTGTACTATCGAGACAGGGACTTCCACAATGTTTTATGCGATTCGGGAGCATCGAGTCCAATCGATGTCTACTTGGTCTTCCAATCTCTTGGATTGGATCAATATATTACTCTTAGACCTATTTCTCTTCAACTTGCAGATAGAAGTGTGAAGTATGCAAGGGGAATTGTAGAAGATGTGTTGGTCAAGGTTGAGAACTTCATATACCCAGCTGATTGGGTAATCATGGACATGACCAATGATGAGAAAACCCCCTTGATCCTTGGAAGACCTTTTCTTGCAACTGCACGTGCCTTACTAGATTCCTACAGTGGTGAGATAACCCTACATTTGGAGGATGAGAGTGTAAAGTTCAATGTGGGCAATTCAGTGAAGCACGCATCCAGCGACACTTGTTTAGCTATTGAGGACGATTTCACTGATGAGTATGATGAACAAGTGTTCATGGGTAGTTGGGATGAGGAAGAATTCAATAAACAATCTGCAAATTGGGTGATGAGGAGTGGAAGAAATTTTTAGAAGAGATTGAGAAGGAGAAAAGGAAAGTTCGATTACCAGGAGGCGGTAGGAAGAAAATGAGAAGTGGCATGGTGACATGGCGGATTTGCAAAAGGGATGAAACCCACATGCTGTGGGAGGCCATGATGCTTGAGCCCTTATGATAAGCTTGGAGATCTGGAGCTTAAAGCGATAAATTAAGACCAAGTGTGGAGGAGCCACCGTCAGATTTAGTGTTGAAACCCTTGCCTCAACACTTGAAATACATTTTACGAGGGGCGGTGATAAGCTCCTTTGATCATTTAATCGAAGTTAGAACCAAAGGAGGAAGAAAAGCTTATCAAAGTCTTTTGCAAGATAATATCCTCGCCTTTGGTTGGCAAGTGGGAGATATCAAGGGATAAGCCACGATATCTGTATGCACAAGATCAGATTTGTTGAGGGATCGAAGAAGGTGCGACTGACCTCGAGAGAAGGCTAAACCCCCTCACATCACGGGGAGAGGTCGTTAAGAAGGAAATCATCAAATTGCTTGACATGGGTATCATCTACCCAATAGCCGATAGTGAATGGGTGAGCCCACTCAGGTGGTGCCAAAGGCAGGAGGGATTACTATCGAGAAGAATGAAAAGGGGAAGAGATTGCCTACGGCAAGTCTTTGGGTATAGAGTTTGCATCGACTCTGAAGACTAAATGAGGTAACTCTAAAGACCACTTCCCTTGCCATTCATTGACCGGCTCCTTGAGAGGCTTAGTGGCAAGCAATTTTATTGTTTTACGGATGGCTATTCAGGATACTTTCAGATAGCTATCGACCCCATTTGATCAAGAAAAGACTACCTTCACTGTCCTTCGGGCACCTTTCGCCATCGAAGAATGCCATTTGGTCTATGAACGCACTTTGGCTACATTTCAAAGATGTATCTTTGGCTATCTTTGATGGTTTAGTGGAGAAGGTGATGGAGGGTTTTATGGATGACTTCTCTGTGTTCGAGGGCGATTTCGACCACTTTGTTTACACAATCTTGATAAAGTTTTGTCGGTGCATAGAGAAAGACTTAGTCTTAAATTGGAAGAAGTGCCACTGATGGTGGAAGAGGAATCGATGCAGGACACAAGGTGTCCAAAGAAGGTATTGAGGTAAACAAGCGAAGGTAGAAGCTATTGAAAAAATGACATACCCCAAAAATGCAAGAGAAGTAAGAGGATTCTTGGGTCATGTCGGCTTCTATAGGCGATTCATCAAAGACTTTTCTAAAATAGCCAAGCCTTTGTCATCTCTCTTAAGAGAAGATGTGAAGTTTATTTTCACCCCTGAGTGTGAAAGAGCATTTAAAGAACTAAAAGACAAGTTGGTTACCTCGCCAATTCTTATAGCACCCGACTGGAAAGCTCCATTCGAGCTTATGTGTGATGCTTCTAATTATGCAGTCGGCGCGGTGCTAGGTCAGAGAGTGGACGGAAGGTTCCGACCCATCTACTACGCTAGTCACACTTTAAACCAGCGCAAGTAAATTATGCAACAAGCGAGAAGGAGTTGTTGGCGAGTTTTTGCCATGGATAAATTTAGAAAGCTACTTGCTTGGGTGGAGGTCACGGTGCGGGCGAGACCATTACGCATTGAAGTATACGTTGAACAAGGCCGATGCCAAGCCTCGTTTGTTGAGATGGATCTTGATTTTACAAGAGTTTGATGTTCATATCCGGGACAAGAAGGTGTAGCGAGAATGTGGTGGCCGACCACATGTCTCGGTGACCGACGATCCTCAGTGAGAAGTCGGATGAGATTGGAATTGATTTTCCAACCGAGCAACTCATGACCATTGATGTGTGCGAGGTTGCTCATGCCCGTGCTGGAAAAGGTTCTCCTTGGTTTGCACCTTTTGCAAACTTCTTGAGCGGTAGATATCTGGACCCCGACGACATATCGGCCAAAATAAGAAATTCTTTCGGATTTGAACTATTATGTGTGGGACGATCCCATTCTCTTGAGCGTTGCAAGGATGGATTGCTTAGGTGTGTCCACGAGTTCGAGCGAGAGGACATTATGGAGCAATGCCATGGTGGACTGTGGGAGGTCATTATGGAGCTGGGAAGCTAACTGCGAAGATTTTGCGATCTGGTTTCTACTAGCCAACAAATTTTAAGGATACAGAGAGCTTTGTAAAAGGGTGTGACCGGTGCCAACGCACCGGTAAACTTTCTCGGCGAATGGACATGCCCCTCCACCCCATCCAAGAATGCGAGGTTTTTGATGTATGGGGTATTGATTTCATGGGACCGTTTCCATCCTCGTATGGGAACAAGTACATTCTGGTCTGCGTCGACTACGTATCAAAATGGGTGGAGGCGATAGCAACATCGTGAACGACCACAAGGTGGTCAAGAACTTCTGAAGAAAAATATTTT